>CADEHL010000258.1:10000-47188 GCA_902827135.1 Harpagifer antarcticus | reverse complement strand
CTCCAACAACCCACCATCTACACCTATGCAGGGTCTGCTGACTCATCAGAAAACCTCCAACAACCCACTCTACACACTATGCAGGGTCTGCTGACTCATCAGAACCTCCAACAACCCACCATCTACACACTATGCAGGGTCTGCTGACTCATCAGAACCTCCCCACCCACCATCTACACACTATGCAGGGTCTGCTGACTCATCAGAACCTCCAACAACCCACCATCTACACACTATGCAGGGTCTGCTGACTCATCAGAACCTCCAACAACCCACCACTACACACTATGCAGGGTCTGCTGACTCATCAGAACCTCCAACAACCCACCATCTACACACTATGCTGGTCTGGTGACTCATCAGAACCTCCACAACCCCCATCTACACACTATGCAGGGTCTGCTGATCATCATAACCTCCACAACCCACCATCTACACACTATGCAGGGTCTGCTGACTCATCAGAACCTCCAACAACCCCCACATCTACACACTGCAGGGTCTGCTGACTCATCAGAACCTCCAACAACCCACCATCTACACACTATGCAGGGTCTGCTGACTCATCAGAACCTCCAACAACCCACCACCTACACACTATGCAGGGTCTGCTGACTCATCAGAACCTCCAACAACCCACCACCTACACACTATGCAGGGTCTGCTGACTCATCAGAACCTCCAACAACCCACCATCTACACACTATGCAGGGTCTGCTGACTCATCAGAACATCCAACAACCCACCATCTACACACTATGCAGGGTCTGCTGACTCATCAGAACCTCCAACAACCCACCATCTACACACTATGCAGGGTCTGCTGACTCATCAGAACCTCCAACAACCCACCATCTACACACTATGCAGGGTCTGCTGACTCATCAGAACCTCCAACAACCCACCATCTACACACTATGCAGGGTCTGCTGACTCATCAGAACCTCCAACAACCCACCATCTACACACTATGCAGGGTCTGCTGACTCATCAGAACCTCCAACAACCCACCACCTACACCCTATGCAGGGTCTGAGCCGCCCTGCAGCTCTCTAAATGTAGCTTGGCATGACGCGGCAGAAAGACACCTCTCCCTTTGTGACGGGAGAGACACACAACGACTGGAGACAAGGAAAGAGCTGCTACTCACATCGTGCTGGTCCACCTGCAGGGAGGAGAGAGGAGGAGAGACTGCAGTCTGCTGCACTCTGACTGCAGAGAGGAGGAGGGGGGGGGAGGGGCTGATCACCGGACACACGATCACCTTCAGCTGCAGCAG
The DNA here is from genome assembly GCA_902827135.1 of Harpagifer antarcticus. Classification (NCBI taxonomy): domain Eukaryota; kingdom Metazoa; phylum Chordata; class Actinopteri; order Perciformes; family Harpagiferidae; genus Harpagifer; species Harpagifer antarcticus. Next base: position 45,909 of record CADEHL010000258.1, on the reverse strand, counting down.
GAAGTCTGCCGTCATCAGGAGACTTTAAAGAGTCCCTGTTCCTCCCCAGTAGTTCTGTGTTAGTGCATGTTAATGGGCTGCTAACACTACAATCCCCACGTTCCTCCAGAGGGACTCTTCTATAACATGTCTTCGTTGAGGCTCGTGTAAAGAAACCTCTGAAATATGACTGCCCTTTATTTTAATCTAACCTGTTTAATATTAGCATATGTAATCCAAGATGCTCCTCGGTCACTTTGCATCTCCTCCTCGTAGCCGTGTGAAGCACCATTATGTTTCTAAAGTGTACATTGATTATTCTGAATCCACATCTAGAGTTTATCTCGCTGACAAACTCACCAACAGTTACCGTTACGCTACATTGGGGGTTGGGTTTTAAGTCATTCTTGATATTTTGTATTAAAAAAAGCTAGTTGTTTCTATAGTATTGCAAAAACTCTTCATGTACTTAAAGGTGGGTAAGAATGGAGACCCAGCTCGAGGGCGCTAGCATCTGGAAATAGCAGCCCCTCCTCCAACACACAGGATGGAAGGCTGACAGGCAGGCCGGCCATCCAGTCGTTTGAGCCGGCTCAGATGATTGGTCGTGCTTCTTACAGCGGCACGGCTTCCACTGATGACGTTTATGTATTCATTGTCAAAGCATTTCATATATTCACTGCTATCGGGATGTTAAGAGCACTCCATGGAATATAAATTACATACCCCACCTTTGAAGTGTGTGACTTTTCATTAAGCTAATATGTGATTTGGTGAGAAAATATCCCTAATTATTTTTATAACTTTAATTTAAAGGTCTCCTATCATGCAAAAGTCACTTTGTGATGTCTTCTCTACATCACCATGTGTCCCCGGTGCGTCCCCGCTGTGTCCCCGGTGTGTCGGGGACCTCACGCAGCGTCAGAACATAAACCCTCTCTCTTTTCCTCCGTACCCAAATCTCTAAAAACGGGGAACCACGGAGCTGATCCAGATTTGCGTGCGATATGACGTCATATCTGAAATGTGGACCCACGGGCCAATCAGAAAGCTGCTATCAGAAACAATGCCCGACTGTTTTGGACGTAATATGGTCGGTGTTTACATTAGCATGCTAACACTCAGAGCTAACCTGTACTGGAGAGCATGTGTGTGAAGAAGCAGGAAGTAGAAAGGAACTCACCTTGTGGTATAACCGGCAAGAGAGAAAGCCTTTGAGCTCCAGACTGTTTCAGATCCTTGATATGGCGTTTCATCACGGCAGCAGAAAGGAAGTCCCTCCCTTTCCCTCCATGGCAGGCGTATGTAATGGACGACGAACACAGGCCACTCGATTCACAACATTACCCTACCCCTACCCCTAACCCCTAACCCTACCCCCTACCCCTACCCCCTACCCCTACCCCTCACACCAGATACTGCCTGGTTTCCGGACCCCCCGATCAGTGTATGATACATTAAGAAGTGATATGCCGCGGACGTGCATTTCACTTCTTTCTCTCAGAACGAGGCGGAAAGTATTCAAAGAGGTGGAAATCACTCCAGGTCTGGGCGCGTTGAGAGCTGTGCACACACAAGGGGAGTGGGTCGGTTCCTTAGAGCCAGCATGCGGGACCGGGACTCTGGGATCTGTAGTCTTTCTAGTTGCATATTTTTCATAGTCTTATATTTCAACAGTTTTGCGACAAACTTTTTTGACGTGGAAATTATTTTTTTTTTAAATTGACAAACATCATGTGTGTAATTCGTGGCACAAGATACGCTCTCTCTCCACTGGGCGTGACTTCGCCCAGTGGAGAGAGAGCGTATCTCTCCCCACGGGTGGGCGTGGAAGAGAGCGTTATCTCTCCCACTGGGCGTGACGTCGCCCAGTGGAGAGAGAGCGTATCTCTCCCCACTGGGCGTGACGTCGCCCAGTGGAGAGAGAGCGTATCTCTCCCACTGGGCGTGACGTCGCCCAGTGGAGAGAGAGCGTATCTCTCCCCACTGGGCGGACGTCGCCCGTGGAGAGAGAGCGTATCTCTCCCCACTGGGCGTGACTTCGCCCAGTGGAGAGAGAGCTTATCTCTCCCCACTGGGCGTGACTTCGCCCAGTGGAGAGAGAGCGTATCTCTCCCCACTGGGCGTGACTTCGCCCAGTGGAGAGAGAGCGTATCTCTCCCCACTGGGCGTGACGTCGCCCAGTGGAGAGAGAGCGTATCTCTCCCCACTGGGCGTGACGTCGCCCAGTGGAGAGAGAGCGTACCTCTCCACTGGGCGTGACTTCGCCCAGTGGAGAGAGAGCGTATCTTCCACTGGCGTGACTTCGCCCAGTGGAGAGAGAGCGTACTCTCCCTGGGCGTGACGTTCGCCCAGTGGAGGAGGAGGCGTATCTCTCCCCACTGGGCGTGACGTCGCCCAGTGGAGAGAGAGCGTATCTCTCCCCACTGGGCGTGACGTCGCCCAGTGGAGAGAGAGCGTACCTCTCCACTGGGCGTGACTTCGCCCAGTGGAGAGAGAGCGTATCTCTCCACTGGGCGTGACTTCGCCCAGTGGAGAGAGAGCGTATCTCTCCACGGGCGTGACGTCGCCCAGTGGAGAGAGAGCGTATCTCTCCCTCCACTGGGCGGAAGTCACGCCCAGTGGAGAGAGAGCGTATCTCTCCCCCACTGGGCGAAGTCCGCCAGTGGAGAGAGAGCGTATCCTCCCTCCACTGGGCGAAGTCACGCCCAGTGGAGAGAGAGCGTATCTCTCCACTGGGCGTGACTTCGCCCAGTGGAGAGAGAGAGCGTATCTCTCCACTGGGCGTGACTTCGCCTCTATCTGCCAGTAGAATCTCCCGCATAAACTCCGCCCCTCTTCTTTAAATCTTTATCCCCAAACCAGCACTTTAGGAACAGGAAGTGAAATAGCGGGATCTGAGGCGTGGCTAGAATGGGTGGTCTGTTTGGTACCTGATGGCTGACCTTTAAATAACATCCAAGTTCATTATAATTCTTTAATCTCTTAATTTCTTTCCGATACATTTACAATTGTTACCTCAGAAAATTACAAATCGTAACTGAATGTATTCATATCTCACAGAATATTACATTTATACTCTGTACATTTTTTATTTCAATTTTTTTAAATTCAACATGTAATCACTCCAAGACGAACAGGATGAACACATTTCCAGAACACCAGCTTTATTGTGACAGTTCAGGCAGACATCACAGCTTCCTCTGTGACTTCCTGTTTCCTCTCAGGTGAACCGCCTGAACGCCTCCTCGTCTCCTGCGTCCTTCAATCAGAACAGAGCCTGAACGCCTCCTCGTCTCCTGCGTCCTTCAATCAGAACCTGAACGCGTCCTAAAGCCTCTTCATCAAAGTGCCTTCCCCTCCAGTCTTATTTACATCTGTTAAGTCTTCAATAATTCATAAAACAAGCTTCACATCAAGAGCACGAAGTTAAAACCAAAAGCCAGAGGTCATGTGTTCGGTCTCTCCGCTCCAAAAGACCCCTCCCTAAACGAGATTTATAAATGAAGGTCTGGGCTGAACATCCACTAAAGCATTAAATTACAGCAGCGGCCCGACTCCTCACTCTCCTGGAAATAATACTGAAATATAACATTTCAATATGCAATAAGGAAATATATTGAAATACACAACCTCTTTCAAATATTCCGATACACGGGAAACAAAGCAACGCAGAAAGCGCAGTGTCGATGTGGAACTAAGAAACGACCCGTGAGGAGAACGTGTTGAAAGGAAGCTTTCATCTTTTAGGGATCTGTGTCCAAGAATCACAAACTCACAGATTATCCCATTGGACCAGGAGGTGCTGCCTTCAGGGACCAGGAGGTGCTGCCTTCAGGGACCAGGAGGTGCTGCCTTCAGGGACCAACCCAGAAACACTACATCCAAAGCTTCCTTTTAACATTCCTAAAGGTGAACTCTAGAGAGAGTGAGCCGCCACCGGAGTCCGGGCTTTGCCTCCAGAAGATAAAACAACATCAGTTTGTCGTCTTACGTTCACACACACATCGCACAGGAAGCTACGACCGGCAGCAGTACCGTTTAAATAGCCGATATAAACACACCGATATAAACACACGCGAAAGCAAGTCTCTAAAATGATAATGATCTTTGGGGAGAGAGCGGGGAGAGACCCCCACCCCCCCCCCCACTGATTCTGGCTGGAGTGTTTTTGAGGAATTGGAGAGCGTCCAACAGAGTTTGTCTTTTTGCATAGCCAGACAGTGGACAGGACACTGCAACCTCTCCCAGAGTTCAGCAGGGGATCTGGTGTGTGTGTGGGGGGAGGGGGGGGGGGCTTGGTCCATGTTGAGTACCCCCTCCCCCCCCCCCTCCAAGGAGGCAGCTTCCAGCTCACAAGGTGGACTCTTTCGGGCGTTGTCCGTTACACGTCTTCTTCACTTTGGAGATGCCCTCCAGAGCTCCGGACTCAGTCACTCTGCACCAGAGACAAAGAAGGACGTCAATTACAGCCAATCAAAACACAGCGGCTACTGCCTTCAGTTCACCTGTTCAAAGAGGACAGGTAGAATAGAGAGGACATTGGTCATGTCAAATGAAACGAGCCACCATTAGCCAATAGCAGTTAACAGGTCAATCAGTCGATGTCAGTTGAGTGGGGGGACATCGATGGTTAACACATTCACAACACGGTGAGCTCACACTTCGTCCATCTCCACGTCCTCCTCGTCCAGCGGCAGCTGCAGGTACGGGTTGTTGGACGCTGGTCTGAACTTATAGCCCGTCAACACGAAGAAGATCAGCGTGGAGACCTCCACCAGGAACTGCAGAGACACAGGGGACAGGAAGTAGGAACATTATGAAGAGCCGTGAGAGATAACTGACAGGAAGTAGGAACATTATTAAAGTCTGGATGTTCAATACAAATATAGAATAAAAGATATTTAAGAATGTGGTATCCATGTTGCCCATGTGTAGGCGTGAACATAACGTGTGTTGTGGTCTCACCTCGTAGCACCACTGCCACTGGAACGGCATGGTGACCTTCAGCAGGATGGCGATAATCCTCGTGAAGTAGATATAACACACAATCTGAAAATCACAGGGACAATATTATTATAAACCAAATGAATGCAGACTGAGTACTCCACTTTCCAGGATAATCTGTAGACTACAACTCCCATGATGCAACAGAGCGTCCCCCAAAAAGGTTTTACCGCTGTTTTCCTTGTGTATATAGGAGAATGCTGCTTGGCCGCTCTTACCATCACATAGTAATGCCTGAACAGTTTGAGCTTCTCCAGATTCATGGCCGCTGAAAGAGGTGAAACCAGAGTGAGTCAGAAACACTGGGTTTAGTGAACGCTGCAGGCTGGATCTGATCAGGACTCACCTTTGCCGTCGGTGCTGGACGCCTCCTGCAGGTGACGGATGGACCTGAGAACACAACAACAATTTAGAAACTCACCTGCACACACACACAGAGAATGTACTGTTAGGGTTAACACGCATGGCCCTCAAGAATCAAAGTGTCGTGGTTTGAATGCACGGTTTAGAATCGTCTTCTTCTGTTCGACAGAAACACTGACCAGACGACGGGGAACAGGATGGCTCCGCAGCAGATGAGGTCCACCAGGAACAGGATCTCCTTCCAGAGGTAGTACTCGATGGAGCCCTCCTCCGTCGACTCGATGATGATGTACGCCACGTTGGCCAGGACCTGCAGACACACACATTATGGGTGTAAAACAACTACACACACACTTACAGGTTCCCCCCCACACACACACACACTTACTGTTTCCATTGCACATACACACACTTACAGGTTCACAACTACACACACAACTACTGTTTCCCAGGCCCACACACACTTACAGGTTCACAACTACACACACACTTACAGGTTCACAACGACACACACACTTACAGGTTCCCCCCCCACACACAGGTACACACACTTACAGGTTTCCCCCCCCACACACACACACTGTTTCCATTGCACACACACACAGGTACACACACTTACAGGTTCCCCCCCCCCACACACACACACACTGTTTCCATTGCACACACACACAGGCCCACACACTTACTGTTTCCCAGGCCCACACACTTACTGTTTCCCAGGCCCACACACTTACTGTTTCCCAGGCCCACACACTTATTGTTTCCCAGGCCCACACACTTACTGTTTCCCAGGCCCACACACTTACTGTTTCCCAGGCCCCCCCCCCCACACACACACACACACACACACACACACACACACTACTTTGACCTGGAGTACTTCCTGCAACCCGCTCACACGCTCACCTGCAGAGGGATGACGATCATGAAGATCTTCTTCTCCTTGTCGGACAGGATGTATTTAACGAAGGCCCAGCCGGTGCCGATCAGAGCCAGGGTGATGAAGAGGAGCGCCCCTTTCAGCCTGAAACATTAAATACACTATTTATACAAGTCCCAGGAAGTAGATCATCTTACTGTTTATAATCCCTGGATGTGTTCTGGAAGCATCAAGTGTGTTGTGTTCTGATAAACATTTAGAAAGGAAAACTAATCAATCAGGTAAAAGGTAAATGGACTGTACTTATAAAGCGCTTTATCCTTAAGACTCCTCAAAGCGCTTTACACACTTCATGTGGTTCACCCATTCATACAGAGCAGTGTATGTTACTCTAGGAACTAACATTCACACACCGTTGGCCGTCAGGAGCAACTCAGGGTCAAGTGTCTTGCCCAAGGATACATCGACATGTTGGCTGCATGGGCTGGGATCGAACCCACAACCTTCTGGTGGAAAGACGACCGCAGTCCCTCGCAGCCGCAGGTGAAAGAAATAGACTTTGTATTCACTAAGAAGCGGTACTTACAGGTGAGTGATGTAATACATGACGGCCCAGCCTTCAATGGGATGGCCCTCAGTGTTGATGAAGTGAAAGTTAATCTGAGGGACAGAGAGATCACATTACAAGATGCATTGATATAATACAGCAGATATCCATTACAGTATGTGCTTACACTGTGGAACACCAGGGAGATGGCCTTGGTGAATGCCAGCGCTGCCATCAGCCAGTGGATCTTAAACACACTGTACCTGGAAACAACACAAAGGGTTTTCACAGCTGTGCTAATAAACAGCCTGATTGGTCCTCCTAAATAAGGACTCAGTGTGTACCTGTGCTTCATCAGCGTGTACACCCAGACCATGGCGGCGGTGAAGAAGACTCCGGCCATCACGATGTAGAGGCGAGAGAGAGGGATCTCTGCTGCGGAAAGGTAGCCTCCGGGTTCTTCTCCGTCACCTCCACCTGCACAGCACACACTCACCTTACTATATGCTGACATTTCAATACGCTAAACAGCTGGGAACCAAAGCAGTGGAGCTATAGTAGAGTAGCTCGAGGAAGTCTGAGGAAGCAGCAGAGCTACAGTCGATGCATGCCCAGTGTGAGCTGCTGCAGCAACATTACAATGCAGTATCAACTATTCCCTAAAACTAGACTATTTAAAGAGCGGATGAGGTCGGCTTGTGAGGAAGGCAGATTTCCCAGCAGGAGCTTAATGGGAGAATACTCAAATAACTAGTAATTCTTCACCTCTAGTAGCGCTGCTCACTTAATCCTATTTGAAATCGCAATTATGATTGTGGCTTGCAACGATTAGGAACACAACGTAATCGAAATAAAACCATTTTTTAAATTATTATTATTTATTGCGTTTTACTTAAAGTTCAGGGAAATCCACTTTTAAAAACACGCTGTTCACTTTTTGTCTTTCCAATAAATTGATGTAAATGGATAATCGTTTTTAATAATCGTGATATCAATTAATAATCCAGATTATGATTGTTGCCATAATCGAGCAGCCCTAACCTATAGTGCGTTCTCTTTCCTTAAGGCTCAAAGAAAAGGTCTACCCTGAATGTGTTCTTATTTGTTATTCACACGTCACTTGTTAGACGCTTTGATCCAAAGCGACTCACACACTCAGCACTGAGGACGATCCCCACAGGAGCACTTTGGGGTGAAGAGTCTCAGGGACACAACGACATGCAGTGGGGTTTGAACCTGGTACCCCGTGATTCGAAGCACTCTAACCACTGAGCCACAGCCGCCCCAACGTGAGCTTGTCTCTACATTTAACCATTTCCCCGCCGTGGTAATACTCACACATTTGGGATTCTGATTAAAGACAGTACTTAAGTAAGTGTACTGTTCAACACGGGCAAGGAACATGCTAAGGGACACGCTAAGGAACATGCTAAGGGACATAAGGACACGCTAAGGGACACGCTAAGGGACACGCTAAGGGACACGCTAAGGGACACGCTAAGGGACACAATAAGGAACATGCTAAGAGACACGCTAAGGGACACGCTAAGGGACACGCTAAGGGACACGCTAAGGGACACAATAAGGAACATGCTAAGAGACACGCTAAGGGACACGCTAAGGGACACGATAAGGAACACGCTAAGGGACACGCTAAGGGACACGATAAGGAACACGCTAAGGACATGCTAAGGGACACGACAAGGAACACGCTAAGGGACACAATAAGGAACACGCTAAGGGACACGCTAAGGGACACGCTAAGGGACATGCTAAGGGACACGCTAAGGGACACGCTAAGGGACATGCTAAGGGACACGCTAAGAGACACGCTAAGGGACACGCTAAGGGACACGATAAGGAACACGCTAAGGGACACGCTAAGGAACACGCTAAGGGACATGCTAAGGGACACGATAAGGGACACGCTAAGGGACATGCTAAGGAACACGCTAAGGGACATGCTAAGGGACACGATAAGGAACACGCTAAGGGACATGCTAAGGGACACAATAAGGAACACGCTAAGGGACACGCTAAGGGACACGCTAAGGGACATGCTAAGGGACACGACAAGGAACACGCTAAGGGACATGCTAAGGGACACAATAAGGAACATGCTAAGGGACATGCTAAGGGACACAATAAGGAACACGCTAAGGGACACGCTAAGGAACACGCTAAGGGACATGCTAAGGGACACGATAAGGAACACGCTAAGGGACACAATAAGGAACATGCTAAGGGACATGCTAAGGGACACGACAAGGAACACGCTAAGGGACATGCTAAGGGACACAATAAGGAACACGCTAAGGGACACGCTAAGGGACATGCTAAGGGACACAATAAGGAACATGCTAAGGGACACGCTAAGGGACACGCTAAGGAACACGCTAAGGGACACGCTAAGGGACACGAGAACTCACAGAGAAGTAGTAGGGCAGTTTTTTGACGGGCCCCTTGTTGCGGCAGTAGTGGAACTTCAGGGTGTAGGGCCCCTCGGCCAGCAGGCTGAACACGATGTGGAACTGAGGAGAGACGAGGAAGAGTTTCACGCAACTAGAAACAAAACCAAACATTTCCAATTCTCAGAGAAGAGGGGGGGGGGGGGGGGGGCGTACGCTGAAGCTGTAGGAGCCGTTCACTTTGTCCAGAGCGAGCGTCATCAGATTCATTTGGTCCAGCTGAAAGCACAAATCAGAAGCCGTTAGAAACTGAGTGCGTTCACTGCAACCGCACAGGACGTGGCCACAGACGCTGTCCCGTGTTTTCAAACACAAACACCCGTTACCTGGAAGATTTTTTCCCCTCCTCCTTCTCTCTGAACTTCTTGATCTGCAGGAACCACAGGAGCCGCAGGAACTGCAGGAGCAGCAGGAACCGCAGGAACCGCAGGAGCCGCAGGAACTGCAGGAGCAGCAGGAACCGCAGGAACCGCAGGAACCGCAGGAGCAGCAGGAGCAGCAGGAACTGCAGGAGCCGCAGGAGCCGCAGGAGCCGCAGGAGCCGCAGGAGGAGCCGCAGGAGGAGCCGCAGGAGGAGCCGCAGGAGGAGCCGCAGGAGGAGCCGCAGGAGCCGCAGGAGCCGCAGGAGCCGCCTCCCTCTTTTCCCTCACAACTGCAGGAAACAAAGACTCCCTCATATTCACTGGGCTTCAAAAATCAGACCAGGAATTGATTTCAAATTAAAAAAAAGCACCAAAATAAAACGGTAGTTACGGTAACTACGGCTCTGAGTCCCGGATGAGGTGCTTAGCACTGGATATGTCCATCGTGCGAATGCGCAGCTCGAGTACCAAATAACAAAAAATCACCTGTGACCCACGTGACACCGGCTACATCGGTGTCGTCAGAGGATCTGTTCCCAGAATCTTCTCGCGAGCACACAAGAATTCTGAGTGACAGGAAACTCTGGCGTCATCCGGGACTCATAGAACCGTAGTTACAGCCGTAACTCAGCCGTAGCTCTGAGCAGAGGAGTGGGAAGCCTCCTCTGGGGTGAGCGGGGCCCCGCCCTCCACCCCTTCATAGAAGAGGTTTAGCCGAAAGCGACATGGCATCCTCGAGCAGAGGTGTGGCAACCGAAGGAGGGCCAGGCGACAAGCTAGTAGCCCCTACACCTGGGCTGAAGGGCCAACAGGAGCGACTTCGTCTGCTCCATGGCGGCAGCTAACCGACCCGCCTTAGTGGACAGCCTGTTTCTAGTCCTCTACATGGGGGGTGAACCCATAGCCATCACTCCATCAAGTCGCCGGGAACGGCCAGACTGAGCTGGAGGAAGTTGTGACTGTGCCACTCTGAGCGCCCGAGGCATGAAGCTACAGTTCATGCAGGGGCTCTGCGTGAGACCCTCCCCTCAAATGCTCGAGGCCAAAGCAGAGGGGGGCAGCGGTCATGGCCGTCCTCGGGCTCAAGAGAGTCATACAGGCGCTACATGAATGAACCAGTCTGTAGGTAGCCAGATGCAGCGTAGCCGGGTGTGAGAACACAGCCTTCCCCAGCTACCAGCTGAACGGAAAGAGTAGAGCGGCGCTCCTACTCGCCGAACACAGAGAGGGATGTAAGTACACCCACGTTACCGGCAGAGGGAGCGAGAGCACTGCCTTCACCTAGCTGGGTTAAATAAAGAAGCTTAACGGTACATGCAAGACGTTTACACGGCTTAGCGGTGTTTAAAAGTGTCAGCCAATGGCTGATACTATAGATAATATAATATAGGGAGGGATGAAATCCCTCCGATCAAACGTTCAAATTGAACGCTGTAGGCTACAAGAATGTAGCCACGGTACTCTTCGCGCAGCGAGAAGATGAAAGGAACAGATCCTCTGACGACGCCGGCATATGTAGCCGGTGTCACGTGGGTCGCAGGCGTCACGTGGGTCGCAGGCGTCACGTGGGTCGCAGGCGTCACGTGGGTCGCAGGCGTCACGTGGGTCACAGGTGACTTTGTTGTTATTTGGTACTCGAGCTGCGCATGCGCACAATGGCCATATCCAGTGCTAAGCAGCGCCTCTGGTGTGTGTGTGTGTGTGTGTGTGTGTGTGTGTGTGTCTCTGGCGGTCAGTAGGGACGAAATAGAATGTTCCTTCAACATAAATGCTAACTGACTTTAAATAAAAGCGACCTTTCAGTGAACGTGTTAGTCAGCGGCTCATTAAGTATAAAAGAAATCGAATGAAAGAATATTCATTTGTTCGAGTAATGAATAATTTAAAACAAAATATAAATAAGAGTATACAAGTGTTTATGTATTTAAGACCAATCTGACTTTAAATGAGGGGACACATGTTTTATAAAACTTCCTGTTTCCACAGACCAATGTCATTTCAAAATAAAAGCCGAACCTCAGAGTGTGAGTGGTGTGGTTTTCAAAATAAAAGCACTAGAAGATGTCAAATTAAAACGGTGTTTCCTTCTAAGTTCATGTCAGAAAAATAGCGCCGGTATGATTATACGCATCAAATGTCTAAATCAGTACAAGAAAATAATTAGACATATCCTCAAAATAATGAGATATTATATTAAAGCCTATAAATGACCCGTCTGCTTGGATGGGACTACAACGCTTTAGATTTAGTGAAAGGGACTCACCTTTAGGCTTTGCTATCAACAGGTTGTCCTGGTTCCCCATCACTTTCACAGTGACGCTACACACACACACACACACACACACACACACAAAGTCAGTTTCACATCAGGCAGTGATACACACTTCAGGAGTGGAAACACACGCACAAGATCTGAGTACTTTCAACCAGTTAAGCCCTGAGCCTGTTGTTCAGGTCTCAGGCTCAAAGTAACGACCGTCAGAGCGATGGAATCGAGGGAAAGTTCCCCACACACACAGGTTACCAAATAAGGAGTGAGAGAGACGCGTAGAAAAACCGGAAGCTGCGCTAATCTCTGGTGGCTACCATTAGCAGCTAATTTTTCTTCTCCGATTTTTGCATAAAAATAGAATTATGGATTATCAATAACTGGTTCAAAGTGACCGACACATTGCTATAACCTATGGATTAACCTTCAGCCGCGTTTTGTCTCTCGTTTGAATGCCGTTGAACACGACTTTTGATCGAGCTACGGTGAGCCTATCTCCGTGTTCTGCTGCCTAAAGCTGTGTGTTGTCTGTATTTGCTTCCCCTGTCACGAGTTCTGATCGCTCAGTGATGAACCTTATGTTTCTATAATCTGTGGACTCTCAGGATGTTAGCTAAGCTTGTGCAGATCCACTAAGTATATCGACCGGTATAGCTAGAGTTCTGTGCTAACGGCCTTAAGATGTTTTCGCACGGGGCTAATTCAGAGGCTCCGAGTTGGCTTTAAGATCAGTTCGCTGAGTTTCTGCCCTCAGACGCTGTTGCTCGCAGATGATGAGGTTTCGGACCCTTCGGCGGGTCGGTGGGGCTTAAGAGGTTTTAATCCACACACACACACCTTAGCTTGTTGATGTCGATGAGGAACAGGAGGAGAGGCTCGCTGTTGGTGGTCTGCGGGACAGTGAGTGGACACGTGTCCGTCTCCTCCGCCTGCAGAGGGAATTATAAACACAAAGCACGATAAACCAATCTGAACGTGCAGACACCCGATCTGTCGATGGAACCGACTGAGACTCATCGTGATCTGATTTAGGAGACGTTAGGGCTGAGAGCAAGAGAGAAGACACAGCAGGGACGCAAGAGAGAAGACACAGCAGGGACGCAAGAGAGAAAACACAGCAGGGACGTAAGAGAGAAGACACAGCAGGGACGTAAGAGAGAAGACACAGCAGGGACGTAAGAGAGAAGACACAGCAGGGACGTAAGAGAGAAGACACAGCAGGGACGTAAGAGAGAAGACACAGCAGGGACGTAAGAGAGAAGACACAGCAGGGACGTAAGAGAGAAAGACACAGCAGGGACGTAAGAGAGAAGACACAGCAGGGACGTAAGAGAGAAGACACAGCAGGGACGTAAGAGAGAAGACACAGCAGGGACGTAAGAGAGAAGACACAGCAGGGACGTAGAGAGAAGACACAGCAGGGACGTAAGAGAGAAGACAGCAGCAGGGACGTAAGAGAGAAGACACAGCAGGACGTAAGATAGAAGACACAGCAGGGACGGTAAGAGAGAAGACACAGCAGGGACGTAAGAGAGAAGACACAGCAGGGACGTAAGAGAGAAAACACAGCAGGGACGTAAGAGAGAAGACACAGCAGGGACGTAAGAGAGAAGACACAGCAGGGACGTAAGAGAGAAGACACAGCAGGGACGTAAGAGAGAAAACACAGCAGGGACGTAAGAGAGAAACACAGCAGGACGTCAGAGATGACGAGCAGGGACGTAAGAGAGAAGACACAGCAGGGACGTAAGAGAGAAAGACACAGCAGGGACGTAAGAGAGAAACACAGCAGGGACGTAAGAGAGAAGACACAGCAGGGACGTAAGAGAGAAGACACAGCAGGGACGTAAGAGAGAAGACACAGCAGGGACGTAAGAGAGAAGACACAGCAGGGACGTAAGAGAGAAAACACAGCAGGGACGTAAGAGAGAAGACACAGCAGGGACGTAAGAGAGAAGACACAGCAGGGACGTAGACAAGATGTCTCCTGACGTAATGAGGGTGCACGCTGAGAGTGAGAGGGCGCAGAGACCCTGCTATCCTGATAGTTATGATGTACTCACTGTGTAGGATAAGACTCCGTTGACTCTGGACCTGGAGAGGGTGAACCCGAGCTGCACACAGGAAGAGAGAGGTGGTTACTCAATACATACTTCACTCTTCACTGAACCAGAAGAGGCCATATATCAGTATGTAGAGTCTCTACTTTAAAGAGTCCTCTCCTGCTGATGTTCAGGTGTATATCAGTATGTAGTGTCTCTACTTTAAAGAGTCCTCTCCTGCTGATGTTCAGGTGTATATCAGTATGTAGTGTCTCTACTTTAAAGAGTCCTCTCCTGCTGATGTTCAGGTGTATATCAGTATGTAGAGTCTCTACTTTAAAGAGTCCTCTCCTGCTGATGTTCAGGTGTATATCAGTGTGTAGTGTCTCTACTTTAAAGAGTCCTCTCCTGCTGATGTTCAGGTGTATATCAGTATGTAGTGTCTCTACTTTAAAGAGTCCTCTCCTGCTGATGTTCAGGTGTATATCAGTATGTAGTGTCTCTACTTTAAAGAGTCCTCTCCTGCTGATGTTCAGGTGTATATCAGTATGTAGTGTCTCTACTTTAAAGAGTCCTCTCCTGCTGATGTTCAGGTGTATATCAGTATGTAGTGTCTCTACTTTAAAGAGTCCTCTCCTGCTGATGTTCAGGTGTATATCAGTATGTAGTGTCTCTACTTTAAAGAGTCCTCTCCTGCTGATGTTCAGGTGTATATCAGTATGTAGTGTCTCTACTTTAAAGAGTCCTCTCCTGTTGATGTTCAGGTGTATATCAGTATGTAGTGTCTCTACTTTAAAGAGTCCTCTCCTGCTGATGTTCAGGTGTATATCAGTATGTAGTGTCTCTACTTTAAAGAGTCCTCTCCTGCTGATGTTCAGGTGTATATCAGTATGTAGTGTCTCTACTTTAAAGAGTCCTCTCCTGCTGATGTTCAGGTGTATATCAGTATGTAGTGTCTCTACTTTAAAGAGTCCTCTCCTGCTGATGTTCAGGTGTATATCAGTATGTAGTGTCTCTACTTTAAAGAGTCCTCTCCTGCTGATGTTCAGGTGTATATCAGTATGTAGTGTCTCTACTTTAAAGAGTCCTCTCCTGCTGATGTTCAGGTGTATATCAGTATGTAGTGTCTCTACTTTAAAGAGTCCTCTCCTGCTGATGTTCAGGTGTATATCAGTATGTAGTGTCTCTACTTTAAAGAGTCCTCTCCTGCTGATGTTCAGGTGTATATCAGTATGTAGTGTCTCTACTTTAAAGAGTCCTCTCCTGCTTGATGTTCAGGTGTATATCAGTATGTAGTGTCTCTACTTTAAAGAGTCCTCTCCTCTGATGTTCAGGTGTATATCAGTATGTAGTGTCTCTACTTTAAAGAGTCCTCTCCTCCTGATGTTCAGGTGTATATCAGTATGTAGTGTCTCTACTTTAAAGAGTCCTCTCCTGCTGATGTTCAGGTGTATATCAGTATGTAGCGTCTCTACTTTAAAGAGTCCTCTCCTGCTGATGGTCAGGTGTATATCAGTATGTAGTGTCTCTACTTTAAAGAGTCCTCTCCTGCTGATGTTCAGGTGTATATCAGTATGTAGTGTCTCTACTTTAAAGAGTCCTCTCCTGCTGATGTTCAGGTGTATATCAGTATGTAGTGTCTCTACTTTAAAGAGTCCTCTCCTGCTGATGTTCAGGTGTATATCAGTATGTAGTGTCTCTACTTTAAAGAGTCCTCTCCTGCTGATGTTCAGGTGTATATCAGTATGTAGAGTCTCTACTTTAAAGAGTCCTCTCCTGCTGATGTTCAGGTGTATATCAGTATGTAGTGTCTCTACTTTAAAGAGTCCTCTCCTGCTGATGCTCAGGTGTATATCAGTATGTAGAGTCTCTACTTTAAAGAGTCCTCTCCTGCTGATGTTCAGGTGTATATCAGTATGTAGAGTCTCTACTTTAAAGAGTCCTCTCCTGCTGATGTTCAGGTGTATATCAGTATGTAGTGTCTCTACTTTAAAGAGTCCTCTCCTGCTGATGTTCAGGTGTATATCAGTATGTAGTGTCTCTACTTTAAAGAGTCCTCTCCTGCTGATGTTTCAGGTGTATATCAGTATGTAGTGTCTCTACTTTAAAGAGTCCTCTGCTGCTGATGTTCAGGTGTATATCAGTATGTAGTGTCTCTACTTAAAGAGTCCTCTCCTGCTGATGTTCAGGTGTATATCAGTATGTAGTGTCTCTACTTAAAGAGTCCTCTCCTGCTGATGTCAGGTTGTATATCAGTATGTAGTGTCTCTACTTTAAAGAGTCCTCTGCTGCTGATGTTCAGGTGTATATCAGTATGTAGTGTCTCTACTTTAAAGAGTCCTCTCCTGCTGATGTTCAGGTGTATATCAGTATGTAGTGTCTCTACTTTAAAGAGTCCTCTCCTGCTGATGTTCAGGTGTATATCAGTATGTAGTGTCTCTACTTTAAAGAGTCCTCTCCTGCTGATGCTCAGGTGTGTATCAGTATGCAGTGTCTCTACTTTAAAGAGTCCTCTCCTGCTGATGTTCAGGTGTATATCAGTATGTAGTTTCTCTTCTTTAAAGAGTCCTCTCCTGCTGATGTTCAGGTGTATATCAGTATGTAGTGTCTCTACTTTAAAGAGTCCTCTCCTGCTGATGTTCAGGTGTATATCAGTATGTAGTGTCTCTACTTTAAAGAGTCCTCTCCTGCTGATGTTCAGGTGTATATCAGTATGTAGTGTCTCTTCTTTAAAGAGTCCTCTCCTGCTGATGTTCAGGTGTATATCAGTATGTAGTGTCTCTACTTTAAAGAGTCCTCTCCTGCTGATGTTCAGGTGTATATCAGTATGTAGTGTCTCTACTTTAAAGAGTCCTCTCCTGCTGATGTTCAGGTGTATATCAGTATGTAGTGTCTCTACTTTTAAAGAGTCCTCTCCTGCTGATGTTCAGGTGTATCAGTGTGTAGTGTCTCTACTTTAAAGAGTGCTCTCCTGCTGATGTTCAGGTGTATATCAGTATGTAGTGTCTCTACTTTAAAGAGTCCTCTCTGCTGATGTTCAGGTGTATATCAGTATGTAGTGTCTCTACTTTAAAGAGTCCTCTCCTGCTGATGTTCAGGTGTATATCAGTATGTAGTGTCTCTACTTTAAAGAGTCCTCTCCTGCTGATGTTCAGGTGTATATCAGTATGTAGTGGTCTCTACTTTAAAGAGTCCTCTCCTGCTGATGTTCAGGTGTATATCAGTATGTAGTGTCTCTACTTTAAAGAGTCCTCTCCTGCTGATGTTCAGGTGTATATCAGTATGTAGTGTCTCTACTTTAAAGAGTCCTCTGCTGCTGATGTTCAGGTGTATATCAGTATGTAGTGTCTCTACTTTAAAGAGTCCTCTCCTGCTGATGTTCAGGTGTATATCAGTGTGTAGTGTCTCTCTCAAACCACCTCTTTTCACCCTCTGCCTGAAACCAGAGGAACCCCCAGAAAGCGTGGTAGGAACTCTTTAAAGCAGCGTTTCTCACCGGGTACATGGTGTAGTTGATGTCAGGCAGACGCAGAGACACCAGCTTCACGTCCAGAGTCCCGTTGGCGTAGAAACCAAAGTTGTTGAGATCGACGGAGGACCGGGTTTCATTCTGGGAGCAAAGAGAAATACAAAAACATTCAACAAATAGTTGAAGTCAGTTTGTTCATAGAGCACATTCAGGACAGGAGGTTCTTGGTAAGTAACGTAGTAAATAGTGACTAAAATACATAATAACATAATACAAGTACAAGATCTGAGTACTTCTACTTTTACTGAAGTACAGGATCCGAGTACTTCTACTTTAATCAAGTACAGGATCTGAGTACTTCTACTTTTACTGAAGTACAAGATCCGAGTACTTCTACTTTAATCAAGTACAAGACCTGAGTACTTCTACTTTAATCAAGTACAAGATCTGAGTACTTCTACTTTTACTGAAGTACAAGATCTGAGTACTTCTACTTTTACTGAAGTACAAGATCCGAGTACTTCTACTTTTACTGAAGTACAAGATCCGAGTACTTCTACTTTAATCAAGTACAAGATCTGAGTACTTCTACTTTTACTGAAGTACAGGATCTGAGTACTTCTACTTTTACTGAAGTACAAGATCAGAGTACTTCTACTTTTACTCAAGTACAAGATCCGAGTACTTCTACTTTAATCAAGTACAAGATCTGAGTACTTCTACTTTACTCAAGTACAAGATCCGAGTACTTCTACTTTTACTCAAGTACAAGATCCGAGTACTTCTACTTTAATCAAGTACAAGATCTGAGTACTTCTACTTTTACCCAAGTACAAGATCAGAGTACTTCTACTTTTACTCAAGTACAAGATCCGAGTACTTCTACTTTTACTCAAGTACAAGATCTGAGTACTTCTACTTTTACTGAAGTACAGGATCTGAGTACTTCTACTTTTACTGAAGTACAAGATCAGAGTACTTCTACTTTTACTCAAGTACAAGATCCGAGTACTTCTACTTTAATCAAGTACAAGATCTGAGTACTTCTACTTTACTCAAGTACAAGATCCGAGTACTTCTACTTTTACTCAAGTACAAGATCCGAGTACTTCTACTTTAATCAAGTACAAGATCTGAGTACTTCTACTTTTACCCAAGTACAAGATCAGAGTACTTCTACTTTTACTCAAGTACAAGATCCGAGTACTTCTACTTTTACTCAAGTACAAGATCTGAGTACTTCTACTTTTACTCAAGTACCAGACCTGAGTACTTCTACTTTAATCAAGTACAAGCTCCGAGTACTTCTACTTTACTCAAGTACAAGACCTGAGTACTTCTACTTTTACTCAAGTACAAGATCCGAGTACTTCTACTTTTACTCAAGTACAAGATCCGAGTACTTCTACTTTAATCAAGTACAAGATCTGAGTACTTCTACTTTTACCCAAGTACAAGATCAGAGTACTTCTACTTTTACTCAAGTACAAGATCCGAGTACTTCTACTTTAATCAAGTACAAGATCTGAGTACTTCTACTTTACTCAAGTACAAGATCCGAGTACTTCTACTTTTACTCAAGTACAAGATCCGAGTACTTCTACTTTAATCAAGTACAAGATCTGAGTACTTCTACTTTTACTGAAGTACAAGATCTGAGTACTTCTACTTTTACTCAAGAACAAGATCTGAGTACTTCTACTTTTACTCAAGTACAAGACCTGAGTACTTCTACTTTTACTCAAGTACAAGATCCGAGTACTTCTACTTTTACTCAAGTACAAGATCTGAGTACTTCTACTTTACCCAAGTACAAGATCTGAGTACTTCTACTTTTACCCAAGTACAAGATCTGAGTACTTCTACTTTTACTCAAGTACAAGATCAGAGTACTTCTACTTTTACTCAAGTACAAGATCTGAGTACTTCTACTTTTACTCAAGTACAAGATCCGAGTACTTCTACTTTAATCAAGTACAAGATCTGAGTACTTCTACTTTACTCAAGTACAAGATCCGAGTACTTCTACTTTTACTCAAGTACAAGATCCGAGTACTTCTACTTTAATCAAGTACAAGATCAGAGTACTTCTACTTTTACTCAAGTACAAGATCTGAGTACTTCTACTTTTACTCAAGTACAAGATCTGAGTACTTCTACTTTTACTCAAGTACAAGATCCGAGTACTTCTACTTTTACTCAAGTACAAGATCTGAGTACTTCTACTTTTACTCAAGTACAAGACCTGAGTACTTCTACTTTTACTCAAGTACAAGACCTGATTACTTCTACTTTTACTCAAGTACAAGATCCGAGTACTTCTACTTTTACTCAAGTACAAGATCTGAGTACTTCTACTTTTACTCAAGTACCAGACCTGAGTACTTCTACTTTAATCAAGTACAAGATCTGAGTACTTCTACTTTCACTCAAGTACAAGATCCGAGTACTTCTACTTTTACTCAAGTACAGATCTGAGTACTTCTACTTTTACTCAAGTACAAGATCCGAGTACTTCTACTTTTACTCAAGTACAAGATCCGAGTACTTCTACTTTTACTCAAGTACAAGATCTGAGTACTTCTACTTTTACTCAAGTACAAGATCCGAGTACTTCTACTTTAATCAAGTACAAGATCTGAGTACTTCTACTTTTACCCAAGTACAAGATCAGAGTACTTCTACTTTTACTCAAGTACAAGATCTGAGTACTTCTACTTTTACTCAAGTACCAGACCTGAGTACTTCTACTTTAATCAAGTACAAGATCTGAGTACTTCTACTTTCACTCAAGTACAAGATCCGAGTACTTCTACTTTTACTCAAGTACAAGATCTGAGTACTTCTACTTTTACTCAAGTACAAGATCCGAGTACTTCTACTTTTACTCAAGTACAAGATCCGAGTACTTCTACTTTTACTCAAGTACAAGATCTGAGTACTTCTACTTTTACTCAAGTACAAGATCCGAGTACTTCTACTTTAATCAAGTACAAGATCTGAGTACTTCTACTTTTACCCAAGTACAAGATCAGAGTACTTCTACTTTTACTCAAGTACAAGATCCGAGTACTTCTACTTTAATCAAGTACAAGATCTGAGTACTTCTACTTTACTCAAGTACAAGATCCGAGTACTTCTACTTTTACTCAAGTACAAGATCCGAGTAATTCTACTTTAATCAAGTACAAGATCTGAGTACTTCTACTTTTACTGAAGTACAAGATCTGAGTACTTCTACTTTTACTCAAGAACAAGATCTGAGTACTTCTACTTTTACTCAAGTACAAGACCTGAGTACTTCTACTTTTACTCAAGTACAAGATCCGAGTACTTCTACTTTTACTCAAGTACAAGATCTGAGTACTTCTACTTTTACCCAAGTACAAGATCTGAGTACTTCTACTTTTACTCAAGTACAAGATCAGAGTACTTCTACTTTTACTCAAGTACAAGATCTGAGTACTTCTACTTTTACTCAAGTACCAGACCTGAGTACCAGACCTGAGTACTTCTACTTTAATCAAGTACAAGCTCCTAGTACAAGATCTGAGTACTTCTACTTTACTCAAGTACACGACCGGAGTACTTCTTCCTCTGATAAGTAGCATCCCTGGTTAGCATGCTACTCTCTGTTACCCCCCAGTGAAAGATGACTCACACTCAGGGTGAGTTTGTGGATCCTGGCTTCAGAGCCGAGCAGCAGCAGGAGGAGCAGAACCCCCGCGGAACACCAGACCCTTCTGTGCGCCATCTCTTTCTTAATATATATATATATCTGTATTCTACCTGCAGCTACAGCCGTTAGCTGCTAACGCTAGCCACACTGCTTCAGATACACAGCTCGCAGTGCTAACGCTTCACGAGGCTACACGCAGTGCTAACCCTGTGTCTCTCTGATAGCGCGGTGCCGGTCGGGTTAGAACCCTTCACTCTGTGTCTCTCTAATAGCGCGGTGCCGGTCGGGTTAGAACCCTTCACTCTGTGTCTCTCTAATAGCGCGGTGCCGGTCGGGTTAGAACCCTTCGCGCTGGGTTCTCCGGTTCTTCTGTGGTTCCGTGGCGCACAGCTTCCTGGAGCAGAAACACAACAGCGAAGAGAGACGGACGCGTCACTTCCGGTTCACTTGATTTCACCATAACGTGCTGATCAGTATGTTTATGACACGTTATAAATATGTTCAAGAAACATTTGTGTAGTTGATTTATAAATACATGCAGGTGCACAGCCCGTGTGTTATTGTGTCATGCATACAGTCCCGTGTCACCACTTCCGCATTGGACTACACCTTTAACTTGCCGCTAGTCACGTGGGTCTCTCTGCGACTCCACGTAGCTGCTGCTCGGGTTGCCAGGTCTGCACGGCTCGGGTTGCCAGGTCTGCACGGCTCGGGTCGCCAGGTCTGCACGGCTCGGGTCGCCAGGTCTGCACGGCTCGGGTTGCCAGGTCTGCACGGCTCGGGTTGCCAGGTCTGCACGGCTCGGGTTGCCAGGTCTGCACGGCTCGGGTCGCCAGGTCTGCACGGCTCGGGTCGCCAGGTCTGCACGGCTCGGGTTGCCAGGTCTGCACGGCTCGGGTTGCCAGGTCTGCACGGCTCGGGTTGCCAGGTCTGCACGGCTCGGGTTGCCAGGTCTGCACGGCTCGGGTTGACATGTTGCACACGTGGAAGTAAAGTGCATAATGCACAGAGGGGCAGGCAACACATAATCACAGTCTTTATTTAAGTCAGGGGTGTCCAAACTACGGCCCGCGGACCATTTTGAATCGGCCCTCACTCAGCAAATAAAAAAAGTATAATGACTTAAGTAGCCTATCATAAACTTCAGCTTGTCTTACTTCTTAAATAGATATGTTCAAATATATTACACAGTATTCATACTGTGTACAATGTACCTTGAAATATAGTCTACATATTACATTACATTGCATTTAGCTGAGGCTTTTGTCCAAAGCGACTTACAATAAGTACATTCGACCAGGAAGACACAACCTTGAAGAAAACAGAATCATAAAGTACATCAGGTATCATAGAGCCAAACACTTCAAGTGCTACTCAGCTGGCTTTAGAGGAGCCAGTCCTTTGTTAGTATATAAGTGCTTTGTTAGTAATTCTATGGCTGGAAGTGGAGTCGAAAGAGATGAGTTTCTCAGTCTGGAAGGTGTGTAAGCTTTCTGCTGTCCTGATGTCAATGTGGAGCTCATTCCACCATCTTGGAGCCAGGATAGCAAACCCACGTGTTTCTGCTGATGGGAACTTGGGTCCCCCTCGCAGCGAGGGTGCAGCGAGTCGTTTGGCTGATGCAGAGCGGAGTGCACGTGCTGGGGTGTACGGTTTAACCATGTCCTGGATGTAGGAAGGGCCAGATCCATTCGCAGCATGGTACAGCAAGTACCAGTGTCTTGAAGTGGATTCTAGCAGTTACCGGGAGCCAGTGGAGGGAGCGGAGGAGCGGAGTGGGGGGGGAACATTTAGGAAGGTTGAAGACCAGACGAGCCGCTGCATTCTGGATGAGCTGCAGAGGTCGGATGGCACATGCAGGTAGACCAGCCA
Source organism: Harpagifer antarcticus (assembly GCA_902827135.1). Classification (NCBI taxonomy): domain Eukaryota; kingdom Metazoa; phylum Chordata; class Actinopteri; order Perciformes; family Harpagiferidae; genus Harpagifer; species Harpagifer antarcticus. The sequence continues at coordinate 22,972 of CADEHL010000258.1, read as the reverse complement.
GGAGGGAGTTGCAGTAGTCTAGGCGTGAGGTGACGAGAGCCTGGACCAGAACCTGCGTGGCTTTCTGGGTCAGCTGGGGACGTGTCCTCCTGATGTTGTAAAGCGTGTATCTGCAGCAGCGGGTTGTAGGATAAGATAAGATAAGATGGACTTTTATGAATCCCTCGTGGGGAAATTGTTTCTCTGCATTTCACCCATCCTAGTGTTAGGAGCAGTGTGCTGCCATTTTGAATGGCCGCCGGAGCAGTGTGGGGAACGGTGCCTTGCTCAGGGACACCTCAGTAGCACTTAGTCTTGCCGGGACTTGAACTGGTGACCTTCCAGTTGCCAAGCCAAGTCCCTATCGACTTCGCCACCACCACCCTAGCTCTGTAGCAGCGATGTTTGCAGTGAAGCACAGGTTGTTATCTAGGGTCACACCCAGAGTCCTTGCAGTCTGAGTCGGGGAAACAACATTTCCTCTCATTATCAGCGATCTGACGCTTCTGTTTTACTGAGCTGCTAACAGAATCAACCCTCTGGAGAGAGCTGTTTGTTTCTAAAAGCATTTTCAAGTATCCAGAGTATTCTACCTTCATTGGATTGACTTTTCCAACTGATAACTTATGAGGTGATAAACCTCTAGTGAGCGGCCCGGCCCTTCTTATATCTTTCTGTGTGTGGCCCTCGTGAAAACAGTTTGGACCCCCCTGCCTTGAGTGAAAGGACATTCATCTTAAAATACTCCATTAAAACTCAGAAAATATAACAGCTACTTTAATAATAACTATAATGCATTTTATTTATAGGGCGCTTTCGAGAAACTCAAAGACACTTTACAGAGTAAAATTCATAAAACATCATTAAAACAACACACTTGAAATATATAAAACACAACATAATGTCACAGTCTGCTTTCTCACTCACCTATTTTCTGCATTATCCTTCCTTAGTCACCTGGTAGTCACACCCTGTCTCTCTCTCTCTCTGTTACACCCATCAGCTCCATTAGTATTTAGGCCCACTTCACTTTCACCTCAGTGCCAGATCGTACTTTGCAGCATGCTTGTCTTTCCCGCTCTACTCCTCAGATTGCTCTCCCCGGTTTCGACCCTGCCTGTCCCCTGACCAGCCTGCCTCGCCTGCTCCCTGACCCGTTCTGTACCTGCGACTCCCGTCCTGCTGTCTCCTGGAACCCTCGCCTGTCCCTGACCAGCCTGCCTCGCCTGCTCCCTGACCCGTTCTGTACCTGCGACTCCCGTCCTGCTGTCTCCTGGAACCCTCGCCTGTCCCCTGACCAGCCTGCCTCGCCTGCTCCCTGACCCGTTCTGTACCTAGCGACTCCCGTCCTGCTGTCTCCTGGAACCCTCGCCTGTCCCCGACCAGCCTGCCTCGCCTGCTCCCTGACCCGTTCTGTACCTGCGACTCCCGTCCTGCTGTCTCCTGGAACCCTCGCCTGTCCCTGACCAGCCTGCCTCGCCTGCTCCCTGACCCGTTCTGTACCTGCGACTCCCGTCCTGCTGTCTCCTGGAACCCTCGCCTGTCCCCGACCAGCCCTTTGCCTACTATCTGCCGTGTTGTCTCCTACCAGCCTATTGCCTCCAATAAAGCTGGTTACCGACTATCTCTGGTTTCCCGTGTTCTGCATTTTGGTCCTCAGCTCGTTTGTGACACATAAATTACAGATTAAAAGCAGTAATTAATGTACAATTGTGTTGTAAATATCATTCCCAGTGTCTAGTTTCTGTCGTATATTTCCATATATTTCTATTGCTTAGTGATTGTCTATTGCAGAGTATTCAGTATTTTCTTTATATTGTGTATTATGTAGATGCTCCAGTGATATCTCTTTTTCTACTGTGAATAAAGTGTGTGTACCTTCTTTCTTAAACCAGTAAACAGAAAAGCGTCTGCAATATTTATCTAGCTTGAGTTTTTAGCAGTAAACGCACGGATGTATAAAGAGGACACTTGATGATAAAGATTTAAAGATGTCGTTGAAATAAGATGGAGGCCATAGAGACAGACCTTTTGATTTCCTGCTTCTTTACACACACTCTCTCAGGTTAGCTCTGAGTGTTAGCATGCTAATGTAAACACAGACCGTATTACTTCCAGTACACGTCTCATTGATTGGGCCTTTCTCACTTCTCTAATTCCCCTCCTCGACTCCTCTCCTCAACTCCTCCACGAATCTTCCACGCAAACCAAAGTGAGCCATGGAGTGCCACAGGGCTCAGTGCTCGGACCTATTTTGTTCACATTATATATGCTTCCGTTAGGCAATAAGGAATCATTCTGTAATCTTTCATTGTTATGCGGATGATACTCAACTATATTTATCAATCAAGCCTGATGAAATTAATCATCTAAATAAAATTCAAGACTCAAGGACTTAAAAAACGTGGATGACCTTAAACTTTTTGATGTTAAACACGACCAAAACTGAAGTTATTGTACTCGGCCCGAAGAATCTAGGAAACAAATGATCTAAAGATATACTAACTATGGATGGCATTAATTTGGCCTCCAGTGAGACTGTAAGGATTTATCCTTTAACGGCCACATAAAATCAATCTCAAGGACCGCCTACTTCCATCTACGTAACATTGCAAAAATCAGGCATATCTTGCCTCAAAACGATGCAGAGAAACTAGTCCATGCATTTGTTACTTCAAGGCTGGATTATTGTAACTCCTTATTATCAGGGTGTACCAAGAAGTCAGTCAAGTTGCTTCAGCTGATTCAAAATGCTGCAGCTCGTGTCCTAACCAGAGTTAGGAAAAGGGACTACATTACTCCTGTTCTGGCTGCCTTACACTGGCTGCCTATAGAACACAGGATAGAATTTAAAGTTACTTCTTCTCGCCTACAAAGCCCTTAATGGGCAGGCGCCATCTTACCTTAAAGAACTCATTATACCCTACTGGCCTACTAGGGCATTGCGTTCCAAGAATGCAGGGTTGTTGGTTGTTCCTAGAGTCTCTAAAAGTACAATGGGAGCCAGAGCCTTTTCTTATCAAGCTCCACATTTGTGGAATCAGCTTCCAAATCAAATCAAATCAAGTTTTATTTATATAGCACATTTATAAATGATTTTTGGTGGAGCCAAAGTGCTGTACATAAAATAAAAATAGCCTACAGTAGAGACACTTTACAGCAAATACAACATCACAGATTGTTCAGAATATCAGTATGAGAAAAACGACACCCTCTATCCTTAGACCCTCTGTCCTTAGACCCTCTGTCCTTAGACCCTCACATCGTACAAGGAAAAACTTCCAGAGAAAACCCACAGTTGGGGAACATGGGAGAAACCTCAGGCGGGATAACATATAATATATGTTTCTCTTCATCTTGAACTGGTGGACAGTGACAGACTTTTTCAAGTCGTTCATGTTAGCTTCCACCTCTCTGATAATGTGGGTCCTATCAGACTGGGTGAGCCTGCACCCCTGGAGCTTTGACTCAGATAAGTACCTCAGGAAATGGTTCACATTCTTCAGGAACAACAGCGCTGTTGTGACTGCCCGGCTCGACTTTACAATATACTCGCTCCAGCCACGGACCCTCTCCGTGTCTTTTAGGAACAGCCAATCTGACAGCCGGTTAACACCATGGGCCATGAATACGAGGAAGTTCTTTATCCGGCTGACATTGGACAGACCATTTTCTTTCCGTTTTACTGTCGGTGCGACACCCTCACAATGATGCCTGTATGTCTGAATGTACGTCTCCATGCTTTGAGGCAACGTGATTTCACGTATGGTATTCCGTCCCTTCCCAGTGGACCAGTGAGGAGAGGGCCAGTCCTCAGCCAGATTAGCTTTCAGCTTATTGTAGACGGACGCACGGGTCTTCTGGCATACAGGGGTATAACTACCAGAGGCTACTTGGGAGCGCATGACAGTCTTGACCGGGGGTTTTCAGAGGGGTCTCATTACAGGAGGCTGCTGGGGAGCGCATGAGAGTCTTGACCGGGGTTTTCAGAGGGGTCTCATTACAGGAGGCTGCTGTGTTTATGCCGGAGGTACTTGAGATTGCCAGGCCCTTAAATCGTATACATTCTTCCTCTTCCTCAAGCTTGCTTGCTTATGGTTGTCCATCGAATCCGATGATGACGTCCACTTCTATCGGTGAGTTCTTTGGTGGCTGAATAGCCCTATCGTGGACCCACAGATCTATTGCAGGTAGGACAAGTGTATGTGGTGGCAGTAGCAACGGCAACTGTAGGCGTGTTCCTCCTGAGTCTCCTCTCCTGTCTCCTGGCTGTCCTTTCCTCCTCCAGCATTTGGGTCCCATCCCGGCACAGCTGGCGCCAGGTGTTACGGTCAGCAGCAGCGTCCTCCAGGGCCTCAGGTCTGATTTTACATTTCTTTAACGCAGTCTTCAGCTGGTCTTTATAGCGCTTCTTCAGCCCTCCAGCAGAGCGTCGGCCATGGTGTAGCGGGCCATATAGCACTCTGCGAGGCAGGCGGTTTGAGGGCATCCTTACTACATGGCCCAGCCATCGTAGCTGGTGCTGAGTAATTGTGGCCTCAATACTCCTGCAGTTGGTCTTCGAGAGTGTTGTGGAATATTTTCCAAGGCCCATAACTTTGACACAGCTCATGTTTAGAGAGACCTTAAAGAAAGGCATCAGTGAAGTGGAGCTTCTGTGTGAAGGCAATGTAAAGATTTCTATTGGACAAATCGCAGAATTCTGGGGGTTTCAGCGGCCAACACAGCAAGTTGAAAATAAGCAGCCAGAGATATTACTGCTATCGCCTCTCTGTAAAACACGGCTCCGGCTGCAAGCTCGGGTGTGTGTGTAAACCCCCCCCCCCGTGTTTGTGGGGCTGGAGAAGTGCAGCTGAGAGGGAGAAAGTCACAGCCTTTTGTCTATAAAGCTTTAACTCACACCACCGCCATCTCTATTAAAAAAAACGAGATGGTCTAAAAAGCACCCGTTGTTTGCGACCGCTTTCTCGTGGTAAGACGGGCCAGCGCGAGGTGCGTGCATCACCCGATGCGCCACAGTTCCCTACACATTGAGGAGCAGGTGGCGGTCCGGGGTGCATACATAAAATGATAGGCTAATTGATCACGGGTGGGTAGTGGCACGCAAGCGTAGAGCAAACTGTGTTTCATCGTTGGATGAGCTCGATGGCAAGTGTATAGGCTGGTCGTGTCGGACTACAGTCAACTGGGCTGTCGTTTGGAGAGAAAGGGAAGAGGGAAAAGTCTGTGGGCTCCGGTCGGGGGGCACAGCGCCACTAGAAAAGAATAGTGGTGTCGCAAGAGGATAAGCTAGTTATCGCTCTTGGACGGCTTTCGGGCACCGATCTATGACTTGTATACAAGGGTGGCTGCGTGAGTCAAGGCGCCCCACTAGAGATAATTCCCTACGCCCTCTGAAACCTCCTAATTCGGACTAAACTGAGCTGGATGAGCTTTGCTGTCACGCTGGTGTTTATTACGAGTTCATGTTTTGTTTGTCTGATTGTTTGTATGGGGGTCTATATTGGTTTGTCCCGCCGTCTTGTGTATGTTTTGTAACAACTAATAATGAATCAGTCCATAGACAGGGTAAAATGAACTAAACTTTAGTTATCCCACCAAAAGTAAATGACTTGAGAAAAATAAATAATATCAAGAAGCACACTGTTCAGGGTGTGCGCTGTGTAAGAAGAAAAGAAGATTATATTGCTTTAAGAATCCATTCTTAAATGGTATTGCTGGTATGTTAAGATATCTTTGTGACCTTGTATAAACGCTATGCCCCGTCCTGCGCCCCGAGACCCTCAGAGACCTGCCTGAGGAGGTCAGGGTTGCAAAATCTGTTTTTTTAGGTCAATGTTGTATTATTTGTTTAATTTATTCTTAAATCCATGTATGGTATGGTAATAATGAATAAAAACGTAGTGTATTGAACACATTCCGAAACAAAGCAGATAAGACAGAACTAGACTCAGACATAATACTAATTGTTGTTGAAACCTTTTGCGCTGTTGCTGCAAAATGGAAACGTTGCTGATTATCTGTTCCAACTGGCCACTGGAATCAGATCATTAATATAAGTTGAAGTTCAATTACAGTTTTAAAAATAGTTTAACATTCTTTATTAAACTGCTTCAAATTATTTCTCGTATCAACCAATTGGTCTCCATAGACATTACTAAACTTAAAATAGTTGTTTTGAAACAACTAAAAGTTTTCTGAAACCGAGCTTATGAACAACAGAGTAAAGGTCGCTGGTTAAGCCAGGATCAATATATTTGTTGAAGTTTTTTATTGTGTGCATAATAAATGTGTGAGCAATTCTTTAAAAAGTATAATGTTGCAATCTCTTTAAAATAAGTAATTACAGTTAAAAAAATAGATGTTGTTTTCCAAGGGCCTGTCTTTCACAGGCCCACACTTTGAATCATGACACTTCCAAGTCCTACAGAGATCAGTATCACTTTGTGTTGCAAGCCAAATCCAGGGGTTCTACTCGAGCCCAATTTTAAATACCATGAAGAAAAGTATTGAACCCAGCTCGAGCTAAATGTCAAATGTATCTTCCTTCGAGTTTAGTCTCATAACATTCTCACTGCTGTGCTGTCCCAAATGTTTTAAACCTTGGGCAGACAAGCACACACACACACACACACACACACACACACACACACACACACACACACACACACACACACACACACACACACACACACACACACACCACACACCCACACACACCAACACACACACACACACCCACACACACCCACACCCACACCCACACACACACACACACACACCCACCTACCCACACACACACACACACACACACCCACACACACACCACCCACACACACCCACACACACACCCACACCCACACCCCCACACACACACACACACACACACACACACACACCCACACACACACCCCCACACCCACACCCCCCCCACACACACACACACACACACACACCCACACACACACACCCACCCACACACACACCACACACACACACACCCACACACCCACACACACACACACCACACCACACACCACACACACACACACACACACACTTTGGATAAGTATTCACTTTATCCAAATTGTAAATTGTTGATTAGTAATTCAAGATGAATTATTAAATTAAATGTGGTACATAACATAGAATAAATAAAATAACTTTGACTTGATCATTTTGTTCACAACATTAGACCTTGTCCTCTAATCTCTACTAGAATAAGATACGTGTGCATGTTTGGGTGTTTTAACACTCCTGTAATGTACCTAGTCTTGTTATCCTTTTCGTTACAGAGCTGGGAAAATGGTGTATTGATTAGATTCTGATCCGTGCAAGTCCAATTTTGACTGACTTTAGTTCTAATGTTAATTTGATTTCAACCCATAGGTAATTATTTAGATTAACTCAACATTTCACATGATGATGGATTAGTGTTCCACATTTTTTTTCCACTCATTTGTTGTGCAATTAAGCCAAAGGTAAAGAGAGACATTGATGGCCTTGTGTCCCTTTTGTTGGTACGTGGTTCCATTTTGTCTGGCCTTGGACGACTTCACTAAGAGTCACCCAGTTCTACCCTGCTACAGTCCGGCTGAGTGCAGTCGCAGAGATGCTATGGCTGCTCTACATGAAATGACATTAATGGTCTGGAATGGACACCATTTCCTGCTCCCAGAGAGAATGACGCTCCTCAAACTGAACATTACAGCCGTTGATACTGTCTCACGTGGGTCTGCTCCCCCCACCGAGCCATGAACTGAAAGCTTGACATCGGCTTTGAACACCTGGAAGCCTCCCTGTCACACCAGCACCAACCCTTGGGGCAGTCAGATGGGATTAACGGCTTCACTTAGGGCATTTGGTTCAGATACATGACTCTCGTTACCACAGGGTGGGTTGTTTTTTTAAGGCTATTCATACTGCTATGCAGAGGATGCCTGTAAGTTGGCAAGCTGTTAAAAGCCCTTACTATTTTTAAAATAGGCCTAATGTCAGGGGCCTCTTAGTTCTACATGTATTCACATTATATGGACCATGTTTCCACCTGGTAAAAACTAGAGGCTGCACGAAACTCAGGCTACAATACGACCATTCTGTTCTGCTCTAACGATTCAATTGATAGATTCTACGTCAAAACAATTAGCTTTCATTGTTTCCAATGATAACGTCACCTTAAGTGGAGGAATGCAAACCTGTTTTAAAATGTAAGGTTTTGAATTTGATTGACGTTTCTCAGTAGTGACACCCTCAGACACCCAATATCATTCATGCTATGCCATCAGTAATAACTCAGATGTTAAGGGGGATGAAGCTTTTCCTCCCAAATCAGATATGCTTTGTTTTTCAACAAAGGTATACATTTCCTGCTTAATATATGTTTCTCACAATTGTTTTTTTGCAAGCTGCACACAGGTGATACTGAGTCTTCTCGAATAATAGATTATAAACTACACCTTGCTTAAATAGACTCCTAAGTTATTATTTCATATGTGACATATGTAAGAAAAGGGAGAGAAGAGTCAATTATATTGAGTAATTGATTTTATATTGGAACATTTATTTCTCAAACCTGTTTTATGGAAGAGAAAAATATTTCTGATAAACTAATCTTTTATCAAATGGTGAATGGTGAATTAATATAACATTTAGAATCATTGAGAAGGGGTTATATCCAGAGACTAGCTCACCTTTAAGGCGGATAGAGTCCCCTGACAACTCTCCTTACATTCCTCCAGAGTCAGGAAATACTCTGCTATATTTTGGGAGAACCAGAGGAAAGGGGTGAAAATGGAGAAATTGTATCCCAAAATAGTGTCTCATAATTCCCTGACAACTCCCCTTGAATTCCTCCAGAGACCAGTTCAAAAACTTAAAGTTTGGTAAGAACCATGATTGGGGTCCTCCAGGCAACAATTGTATCCGAGCCAAAGCACTCATGTAGCGGACACATTCCTCCATGATGTGAAACAGCCGTTTTTTTTCTAAGTGCTCTCAAAAACCGGGTTTCCGATTTCGTGCAGATGGTAGCTTGGAAAAGATGAATGCATTTTTTTGACGGAGGAAGGGAGGTCTCGATTCCCCTCTCCGTTGTAAAGTGCAACAGGGGAGTGAAAAAGTGTCCGGGGCTTCCGCCCGAAGCGCCGAAGACTTGCGCTTTTTTGAGCCCCTCCTCCGTTGGCACTTAGCCGTTTTTTCGAGAATTTCGAAAATCATTAAATAGACCGGACAAATCACCTATTTGTAGCCCCTCACAGAGCCCCAAATGACGGACTAAGCAGCTCCAGCATCTCTCCCTGACATGTGCAAACAGGCTATGTCAGACTTCCATGAAATAGACCGGGAAAATCACCCATTTGCAGCCCCTCACAGAGCCTCAGACAACGGACTAAGCAGCTCCAGCATATCTCCCCAACATGCATACTTCCATAACATCGCACACCGTGAGACCCCGGCCCCCCGGACTTAAGCACTCCCACACGGACTAAACCCAGATGTTCACACCCTACAGAACCTCATGCCCCTGGTTATCTTAAAGGGGGGGCTGGATTTTGCGGTGCTTTACCGTCCGCCCATCGGCATCCATATCCGGCCTTATTCACAGCACCACCCACCCTCCTGTGGAGGATGTTCTCATGGCCCTGGTAACACTTCAAGGTGATGGCTTTTGTGGTGCTTTACTGTCCGCACACCAGCATCCATATTCGGCCTTATTCACAGCACCACCCGCCCTCCTGTGGAGGATGTTCTCATGGCCCTGGTAACACTTCAAGGTGATGGCTTTTGTGGTGCTTTACTGTCCGCACACCAGCATCAATATTCGGCCTTATTCACAGTACCACCCATCTCTCCATGACATGTGCAAACAGGCTATGTCAGACTTCCATGAAATACTCCGGGAAAAGCAACCATTTGTAGCCCCTCACAGAGCCTCAAACGATGTACTGTAAGCAGGGTCCCACACTCACAGGCAGAGATCCAGGGTGATGCACATGGCTTTCTTACCCAGGAATAAGTGTGTGAAAGCTGGGTAAACGTTATGTGAATACAGGGAGAGAGCAGCAGCAGGCTGTGACGCAGAGAGCTCCTTCCAGCACCTCGCTCTCCCACCCAGAGGACAGGCTGCTTCACAGCACTATGTAACCCAGGAAAAGAGATTGAATCCTGGGTATACATGTTTTAAATAGTCTGATACCTCCAGGGCGCATCACCACATTTTACAAGCCAGGGAAGGTGTCTGAATCCTGGGTAAACATTGTTTAATTGTTTAAGTGTTTTTAAATGTGTGAAACAGTGCTTTGTCACTTTCAAAACTCTCCCGTCATTGACCGGATAAATTGGGTCGATGTTGTTTTCAATCTGACCGTTAATATTCCAGTGAGACGAAGAATAGGGCTCCCCGAAAGCAAATGGGTAATTCGAACACTGTAATGCAGAAATGTTCCTCATGAAGCTGACATTTAGGAGGTTGAAGAACCAGAATATCTAGATTAGCATCAGTAGCATGTTAGCATCAGTAGCATGTTAGCATCAGGCACATCATGAATGAAACAGCTCAGGGTCCACACAAGATAAAATCCTCATATTTACGGTCAATTTGAACTCAGCGTTTAAGGTCACAGTCCGTCCCTCACACACACACACACACACACACACACACACACACACACACACACACACACGACATCTCTGCAACCTTCACACTCTCAGAAGGTGACGTTTTGCACACGGACCTTGTGCTGTCTGAAAGGCATTTTATAATGTTACGGCATCGCCACTTCCTGGTTTAACGTTAGAGAAACGGCCAGAGAGTGTATTTCTCCAAATATAATCTGCTTCCATCCACAAGAAACATCCGAGAGGCAACGCTGTACGTTCGTCTATTCGACCTATTTCATGTGAAAGATCATTTATTAGGAAGAATATTGTTACAAAGATCATTGATTAGTTATGATTTATTTACAACTATGTTAAACACTGTAAAGAATGCAGGAAAGCAATTTAAGTTTGTATTTACATTAAGAACAATGTATTGTGTTTATTTACAGTTTTCACCGCCATGTCTTTGAAGAATTGTGATAGTAAACGGTCAAACTTACTACGACTCTGTCTTGATTGGCTGCGGTTTCACTCAGGGTTTACACCAGAGTTTCAGCACACTGCATGAGAACATTACAGACCTGCAGGAAGTCTGGAATCAACCTTTACATATTTCAAAAATTAGGGCTCACGTAAAAATCATTAAAACGATATGTGAGTGGAAACGACTCAATTTAGGAAATACAATCTTGAAATGACAAAGAAACCAATTGACAAACACACACACACACACACACACACACACACACACACACTTTCAGTATGTTCTGCTTCACTTTAAGTGTTTCAGCTGATGACGGTTCTGCACTCTAACGTCAGTACGATTTAGAATGCAGGACTTTATCTAGTATTTGTACTGTTTAGTGTTGCTACTGTACTTCTTCCACCTCTGTTGAAGTGTGTGTGTGTGTGTGTGTGTGTGTGTGTGTGTGTGACACTTCTTATCCCAGCATTCCTCTGCTAGCTGTTAGCCGTTATCTCCTGAGTCTCCGGAGGGCCCCGGAGAGCCTTGTACGGTGACGGAGCGCCGCGGGGCGATAAGCGGCGGCCATGTTTAGAACCACGTCTGCTTCTGGTACATTTAGAGCGTTATCCTCCTCACACACACTCTCACACACTCTCACACACTCACACACTCTTTCTGCTGCTGCCACAGGGTGAGTACCGGAGCTCAGCGGGGCCAAAACGCTGCAGGTTGACCTCCAGCTGTGACGAAGTACTCAGGTATTTAAAATCAGTAAGAGTAGTAGTACGACAGTCTGAATGTATGGAAAAGGTCATGAAAGTGCAATATTTACCTGGGAGATGTAGTAGAGTACACGTACCAAAACAATTATACTTGAGCATAGCACATGTACTTCCAGCGTTGTGCATTAGTATTGCATCAAAATGTCATGTTGTAGCAGAGGAAGTACTCAGATATTTTACTTTAGTAAGAGTAATACGACAGTCTGAATGTATGAAAACGGTCATGAAAGTGCAATATTTACCTCTGCGATGTAGTACAAGTATAACGTGGTATACAAAATGAATACTCAAGTTACTCAAAATACTCCATTACAAGCAAGACCTGAGATCAGTGTTGTTCATGCTGAAGTACAGAAGTATTATCAGGAAAATGTACGTTAAGTGGAACATTATACTTTGTGTAGTTATATTGTCGTATTGCATCAAATTGTCATGTTGTAGGAAAGGTAGAAGAAGTACTCAGATATTTGAAGTAGTATTACGGCAGTCATAAATATATAGTATATTATCATAGAAACACATATACAGAAGTATAGAGTTGCAGACAATAGTACAAGTACGTCAAAATTATATTTGAGCACAGTAAAAATACTATTGCATCTCATGTTGTAGGAGTAGAGGGACTCGGATATTTCCCTTCAGTAGAAGTAGTAATACGACAGTCTCAAATACTACAGTACGTCCTGAGGTCAAAAAACGTAAAGTACAAAAGTACTATCAGTACATAAAGTGTCTGAACAATGTTGTAAAAAGTCAAATATTTCTCTCACTACTGTAGTACTGTATAAGGATAGAGTAGTAGAACATGGAAAGACATATGTAAAGTACCTCAAAATAATACTTGAGTACATATTAAGTTACACACTATGTGGTAATATTGTTATGATTGCAGTAGATCTTAGTAAAAGTAGAACATGGTAAAATACTATATACTATATTTAATAATCTGAATCTGTGAAAAGCTGTCGGATCAAGTGGAGTAGAAGTATAAAATAGAATGAAATAAAAGAACTTAAGTAAAGTACAAGTATCTCATATTTGTCCTTAAGTACATGAGTACATGTACTTCATCACCACTGTGTACTAATACTGCAGTGTTCATGTTCAGTGTTCAGGTACATGTCGTGCATTAGTTTCAGTGGGTTA
>CADEHL010000258.1:0-5000 GCA_902827135.1 Harpagifer antarcticus | reverse complement strand
GGGGGCCATTTTGAATCGGCCCTCAGCAAATTAAAAAAGTATAATGACTTAAGTATAATAAACTTCTGCTTGTCTTAAATTGTACCGCTTAAATATGTATGTTCAAATATATCACACAGTATTCAACAGCATTTTCAAGTATCCAGAATCATTTGCCTACATTGGATTGAGTTGTCTAACTTATGAGGCGATACACCTCTAGTGAGCGGCCCACACCTTCGTGTATCTTTCTGTATGTGGCCCTGGGTGAAAACAGTTTGGACCCCCCTGACTTCAAATAAGTAAGTGAGTTTAATATTTTCCTATTTCAGGTGCGCGTCTGGAACGAGACGGTGTCCAACCTGACGCTGATGGCTCTGGGCTCCTCTGCTCCGGAGATCCTGCTCTCGGTGGTGGAGGTCTGCGGTCACGGGTTCAACGCCGGACAGCTCGGACCCAACACCATCGTGGGCAGCGCCGCCTTCAACATGTTCGTCATCATCGGCCTCTGCGTGTCCGTGATTCCCGACGGAGAAACCAGGAAGGTGAAGCACCTCCGGGTGTTCTTCGTCACCGCCACCTGGAGCGTGTTTGCCTACATCTGGCTCTACCTGATCCTCGCCGTCTTCTCCCCGGGGGTCGTTCAGATCTGGGAGGGGCTCGTCACGCTCGCCTTCTTCCCGATATGCGTCGGGTTCGCCTACGTGGCCGACCGCAGACTCCTCTTCTACAAGTACATGTACAAACGCTACCGGGCCGGGAAGAGGAAAGGAGTGATCATCGAGACGGAGGGGGAACCGTTGGAGCTGCCTTCAAAGATTGACGTGGAGATGGACGGGAAGATGCTGAACTTCACGCACGGAGGAGAAGAGTTTGAGTTCAAGGAGCTGGACGAGGAGGAGTCGCGCAGAGAGGTGGCCCGGATCCTGAAGGAGCTGAAGCAGAAACACCCCGACAAGGAGATGGAGCAGCTGATGGAGCTCGCCAACTACCAGGTTCTGAGCCAGCAGCAGAAGAGCAGAGCGTTCTACCGATGCCAGGCCACCAGGATCATGACGGGCGCCGGGAACATCCTGAAGAAACACGCCGCCGAACAGGTGCTGCTCTTTTTACTGCTGTTAGTGTACAGTTGTATTATTATTGTGCTGCTGTGTTCATTGTATTTGTGCAGAGGTGGGAAGTAGTGGAGTACTAATACTTCGTTACTGTACTTAAGTACATGTTTCTGGTACCAGTACTTTACTCCACTACTTATTTTTCTGACGACTCTTTACTTTGACTTCTTACACTTTGAACTCAAATACCTGTACTTTCTACTTCTTACACTTTGAACCCAAATACCTGTACTTTCTACTTCTCACATGTTGAACTCAAATACCTGTACTTTCTACTTCTTACACTTTGAACCCAAATACCTGTACTTTCTACTTCTCACATGTTGAACTCAAATACCTGTACTTTCTACTTCTCTCATTTCCCAAACAGCTGGTTCCTTTAGTCTGAATGTGTGTTTGATGCGTGATCATTATTCTTTAGAGTCATTGCGTGCCTATTGATTTGAACACGATCCGTGTATCCATCACTTCCTGGTCTTCTCTAAAGAAGAGGGACCAATGGAAACGTTGTCATGTTGCCGTTGTTCAGCATGGAAACATTCATTAGCTAACAATGACATTATTGTTCTATTGATATAAAGGGAGGTCAGGTACTCTTTAAAGCAGCTGCTAGTTATGGGTACTTTTTACTGAAGGACATTTCAAAGCCTCTTTACTTTGACTTGAGTAAAGAAGTTTAGTCAGTACTTCTACTTTCACCAGAGTACTTTTAAACACGACTATCTGTACTTCTACTTGAGTGAAGGATGTGTGTAATCTTGCCATCTCTGTATATCTTATCTTATCTTAGGCCAAGAGGGTGAATCAACACGACATCTGCTCCAAAATCGCCGCCAACGACTTCTCCTCCAAGCTGTTCTTCGACCCCGGCACCTACCGGTGTCTGGAGAACTGCGGCAGCGTCGCTCTGAACGTTGTGCGTTGCGGAGGAGATCCCGGGAACACCGTCTGCGTGGATTACCGAACAGAAGACGGCACCGCGAACGCAGGGTCAGATTACAGATTCACCGAAGGGACTATCGTGTTCAAACCCGGGGAGACGGAGAAGGAGATCCGCATCGAGATAATCGACGACGACATCTTTGAGGAAGACGAACACTTCTTGGTTCACCTCAGCAATGTGAGGGTGATATCACAGGTCGAGAACAACCATGTGGACGCCCTCGCCGGGTTAGGTTTGCCGTGCTCGGCCACCGTCACGATATTTGATGACGACCACGCTGGCATCTTTACTTTCGAGGAGCCGCAGGTGACCATCAGCGAGAGCGTCGGCATGATGGAAGTAAGTACAAACCTCTGCAAACAAAGCTATTGGCAGAAGAGAGTTCATGTTTAAAGCCCCAACAGACTGGAATACGATATACGATACGATAACACTTCAATGGTCAGATCAAGTCTGAAATGCTCCTTTCATCACAGCAGCTCCATGTGTAAGATCAACAAACACACATCAACACATGAGAAACAAACAACAAACATGGAACATCACTCCTGAGGCCTGTATTACGAAGCCGGATGTTCTCTTAGCGGCTAACTTCAGGGAAAACTCCGGCTTTCCGGTCCTACGAAGCTGGTTCTCTTTTTAGCAGGGCTAGATCTCCATGGTAACTGATGCTGAGCGGCTAACCTGCCCCGGAGCAAGGTGAGGTTGCAGGCTAAGAGATCAACTCAGTGAAAGCACCGCCTGCTGACCAATCAGAGCTCAAACACTTGTTCTGGTACCAGCTGTGTTCACCTTGCAGCTGCAGCTCTGTGGCTTTGATCCTGGATCAAGTGTTTAAGTCATGATGTTTAAAGTTTAACTTCTTCATGTGTCTAATATTATAGTTCACTTTTCATTCAGGAAGTATGACGCTGCGCTGTCAGTAGCTTCTCCATGTCTGTGATTGGTCGAATGCTCCAGATACCACCCCTCTCATGTGAACGCCTAACTAGATAGGACACGGCTGGCTTGAGCGATCCACTTGATAACCCGTGTCGTAGCACCGCTTAGCGAGAGCGCGTTCTGGATTAGGCCAACCGGCTAACTCAAACATATCCAGGTTAGGTTGAACCGGCTTCGTAGTGCAGGCCTCAGGTTATGTTGAACCGGCTTCGTGGTGCAGGCCTCAGGTTAGGTTGAACCAGCTTCGTCGTACAGGCCTCAGGTTAGGTTGAACCAGCTTCGTCGTACAGGCCTCAGGTTAGGTTGAACCGGCTTCGTCGTACAGGCCTCAGCTCCATGTGGAACATCAACAGACACACATCAACACACATGAGAAACAAACAACAAGATGGAACATCACAGCAGTGATCACAGCAGGATCACTGAGAGCTGGGGGGTATACTTTATTTTGAACGGCTCTTTGGTACGAACGAAGGGAACCGAGTCGTACTTGATGAGAGCCGTTCTTTTTATCGTTGGTTCACTGAATCCACTCGCCTTTACGTGAACAGTGAAAAAGCTTGATTTTGTACCCCATGAAGACCCGCCCCTACTCTGATTGGTTAGGTGTAGGCACGAGGAGTGAGATGTTGTGGGTTAGGCTAAGCCAATCAGAGGCAGAGTAGGGGCGGGTCTTAACGGAATACACATGAGAGAGAGAGAAGTCATAACACGTGGTACAGGCAGACGACGTGTTTTTCGGGTGAGAAAATGAGCCAAACGTGAAAACGCATCAACAAACACATAGGCAATGATGAAGCGGAGTCAACGAATGATCTCCACTGCCAACGGCTCTTTTGAACGGCTCTCAGAAAGGAACGGAGCCATAAGATGCGGCTCCCTCCAGAGAGCCGTAACTCCCATCACTGATCCTAATAAAGAATTGTCTGCATGTGAAGGTGAAGGTGATCCGGACGTCGGGGGCTCGCGGCGTCGTGATGGTGCCGTATAAAACCACGGAGGGCACGGCGAAGGGTGGCGGCGAAGACTTCGAAGACACCCACGGAGTCCTGGAGTTCGACAACGATGAGATCTTGTGAGTACACTTTTTTTTATAGAATATGAAGAGCTGTGTGATGATACAAGGATACAAGAGAATGACTTTTCTGCAAGGCATTCTGGGTAATAGAGTCTTTATGGCAGAAGCTGGAACACATCAGGGTCAGAATGTTGTATCCGTGGGGAGATCGTGTTTCGTAACAGACGTTTTATTTTAAAATACAATCAAAATAATAAGAAAATTGAAAAAAGAACTGCAAATATATTTTTATTTCAACTGTTAGATCAAAAATAGAAGTTAAAGTTAAAGATACAATTACATAGTTGAAAGAAATGTAATTACAATATTTATATAAATATTCGACTTTTCGGGGTTAGGGCTAGTTTAGGTAAAATGCGTATATTCCAATACATCCAGTGGTGTATAAGTATTAACACAGATACAGAATAATTACACATTTCAATAATTGCATAGTTTATACAGAACCGTGTCAATACGAAATGCAAAGTATTATATTTACGTTGTATTTGATGACTTTCTGACATTTAGACAAAGACTCTACCGGGCCGGGAAGATTACAACCCAGTGTCTGATGTTACACACAGCCGCTTTGCAAATATCATGTGACCTGTGGGCGTGTATCTTCAAATCTGAATGTCAATCATTGGCACCCAACACTTTCTTTGAACTCTTTATTTCTAACACGTTACACTTCAGCCTTATTTCAGGCTAACAACCAAAAACCCATCCAGAGAACCATTGACCTCCAGGGCACAGGAAGTGATGTTGTGAGGTGTGTTAGCTCTCTCACATAGCGGAGGCTGTTTCCACGTCTGAGGGCAGCGGGACGATGTGACAGCAGATGTATTTCCAGAGCATGAACAGGCCCTGGCTGCGAGACGGAAAAGGGGCACGCTCTCACTTAAGGACACGCTGCTCACAGCCTTATATAGAGCCTCAGATCTGCACACTTCAGAGCTCT
>CADEHL010000257.1:0-48204 GCA_902827135.1 Harpagifer antarcticus | reverse complement strand
TCTGTCTGAACACACCTGAGGTACCTTTAGTTCGTCTAATACTTGATATTTATCATTATTATCATTTATTTTTATTATTATTATTTGACTATCTTTATTTAATTATTACATTATTATCTGTATAATTTTTATTTGGTTTATTTGTATGCTATATAGAAACATGATACATTGTTTAAATTGTTCTTCTCCTTTTTTACTCGACTTATTAGTTCTTATATTTGATTCATTAAATAATTTAACATAATTTAAAAACATATGGGAAAATAAATCAGAGAGAAGAACAAATGTTCATGGATTGTTAAATTATTATTCTAATAATTATTAATAAATATAATAATTATCCGTCTGTCATCACATTGCTGTGTGTGTGTTTTTCTGTGTCCTTGACTGTGTGCGTGTGCATGTGCGTGTGTGTTTTTGTTTGTGTGTGTTTGTGTTTGTCTGAATTTGTGTGTGTGTGTGTGTGCAGCGTATTTCTCTCTGCAGGTGATCTATGCCAGGAGGAAGTTCAAAGTTTCCCCCCCCTCCACTGCCGGCCCGCCCGCATTTGAGCGGATCTTCAGAGCTCAGTGAGACTCCGATTATTGTTTATATTGATGATTATTATTGTTATTATTTATATAGTTATTTCTGTAAACCTGCAGCAGAGAGTCCGAGTGTCCGAGTGTCAGAGAGTCAGAGTGTCCGAGTGTCAGAGAGTCAGAGAGTCCGAGTGTCAGAGAGTCAGAGAGTCAGAGTGTCCGAGTGTCAGAGAGTCAGAGAGTCCGAGTGTCAGAGAGTCAGAGAGTCAGAGTGTCCGAGTGTCAGAGAGTCAGAGAGTCCGAGTGTCAGACAGTCCGAGTGTTCGAGTGTCAGAGAGTCAGAGAGTCCGAGTGTCAGAGAGTCAGAGAGTCAGAGTGTCCGAGTGTCAGAGAGTCAGAGAGTCCGAGTGTCAGAGAGTCAGAGAGTCAGAGTGTCCGAGTGTCAGAGAGTCAGAGAGTCCGAGCGTCAGACAGTCCGAGTGTTCGAGTGTCAGCAAAGTGTTCGAGTGTCCGAGTGTTTGAGTGTCAGAGAGTCCGAGTGTCCGAGTGTCAGAGTGTTCGAGTGTTCGAGTGTCCGAGTGTTCGAGTGTCAGAGAGTCCGAGTGTCCGAGAGTCAGAGTGTTCGAGTGTTAGCAAAGTGTTCGAGTGTCCGAGTGTTTGAGTGTCAGAGAGTCCGAGTGTCAGAGAGTCCGAGTGTTCGAGTGTTCGAGTGTTCGAGTGTCCGAGTGTTCGAGTGTTCGAGTGTTCGAGTGTCAGAGAGTCCGAGTGTCCGAGAGTCAGAGTGTTCGAGTGTTCGAGTGTTCGAGTGTCAGAGAGTCAGAGTGTCAGAGAGTCCGAGTGTCAGAGAGTCCGAGTGTCAGAGAGTCAGAGAGTCAGAGTGTCCGAGTGTCAGAGAGTCCGAGTGTCCCAGTGTTCGAGTGTTCGAGTGTCCGAGTGTTCGAGTGTTCGAGTGTCAGAGAGTCCGAGTGTCCGAGAGTCAGAGTGTTCGAGTGTTCGAGTGTCAGAGAGTCAGAGTGTCAGAGAGTCAGAGAGTCAGAGTGTCCGAGTGTCAGAGAGTCCGAGCGTCAGACAGTCCGAGTGTCAGAGAGTCCGAGTGTCCCAGTGTTCGAGTGTCAGAGAGTCCGAGTGTCAGACAGTCCGAGTGTCAGAGAGTACGAGAGTCCGAGTGTCAGAGAGTCCGAGTGTCAGAGTGTCAGAGCGTCCGAGTGTCAGAGTGTCAGAGAGTCCGAGTGTCAGAGAGTCCGAGCGTCCGAGTGTCAGAGTGTCAGAGTGTCCGAGTGTCCGAGTGTCCGAGTGTCCGAGTGTCAGAGCGTCCGAGTGTCAGAGAGTCAGAGTGCCTGAGAGTCAGAGTGTTCGAGTGTCAGCAAAGTGTCCGAGTGTCAGAGAGTCCGAGTATCCGAGTGTCCGAGTGTCCGAGTGTCAGAGAGTCCGAGTGTCCGAGTGTCCGAGAGTCCGAGTGTTTGAGTGTCAGCAAAGTGTCCGAGTGTCAGAGAGTCCGAGTGTCCGAGAGTCCGAGTGTCCGAGAGTCCGAGAGTCAGAGTGTTCGAGTGTTCGAGTGTCCGAGTGTCCGAGTGTTTGAGTGTCAGAGAGTCCGAGTGTCCGAGTGTTCGAGTGTCCGAGTGTTTGAGTGTCAGAGAGTCCGAGTGTCCGAGTGTCCGAGTGTTCGAGTGTCCGAGTGTCAGAGAGTCCGAGTGTCCGAGTGTTCGAGTGTTCGAGTGTCAGAGAGTCCGAGTGTCCGAGAGTCCGAGTGTTCGAGTGTCAGCAAAGTGTTCGAGTGTCAGCAAAGTGTTCGAGTGTCCGAGTGTCAGAGAGTCCGAGTGTCAGAGAGTCCGAGTGTCAGAGTGTTCGAGTGTCCGAGTGTTCGAGTGTCAGAGAGTCCGAGTGTCCGAGTGTCAGAGAGTCCGAGTGTCCGAGAGTCCGAGTGTCCGAGAGTCCGAGTGTCCGAGAGTCAGAGTGTTCGAGTGTTCGAGTGTCCGAGTGTCCGAGTGTCCGAGTGTCAGAGAGTCCGAGTGTCCGAGTGTTCGAGTGTCTGAGTGTCAGAGAGTCCGAGTGTCCGAGTGTCCGAGTGTTCGAGTGTCCGAGTGTCAGAGAGTCCGAGTGTCCGAGTGTTCGAGTGTTCGAGTGTTCGAGTGTTCGAGTGTCAGAGAGTCCGAGTGTCCGAGAGTCAGAGTGTTCGAGTGTCAGCAAAGTGTTCGAGTGTCCGAGTGTCCGAGTGTTTGAGTGTCCGAGTGTTCGAGTGTCCGAGTGTCCGAGTGTTCGAGTGTCAGAGAGTCCGAGTGTCCGAGAGTCCGAGTGTCCGAGAGTCCGAGTGTCCGAGAGTCAGAGTGTTCGAGTGTTCGAGTGTCCGAGTGTCCGAGTGTCCGAGTGTTTGAGTGTCAGAGAGTCCGAGTGTCCGAGTGTTCGAGTGTCCGAGTGTTTGAGTGTCAGAGAGTCCGAGTGTCCGAGTGTCCGAGTGTTCGAGTGTCCGAGTGTCAGAGAGTCCGAGTGTCCGAGTGTTCGAGTGTTCGAGTGTTCGAGTGTTCGAGTGTCAGAGAGTCCGAGTGTCCGAGTGTTCGAGTGTCAGCAAAGTGTTCGAGTGTCCGAGTGTCCGAGTGTTTGAGTGTCAGAGAGTCCGAGTGTCAGAGTGTCCGAGTGTCCGAGTGTTCGAGTGTTCGAGTGTCCGAGTGTCCGAGTGTTTGAGTGTCAGAGAGTCCGAGTGTCCGAGTGTCCGAGTGTTCGAGTGTCAGAGAGTCCGAGTGTCCGAGTGTCAGAGTGTTCGAGTGTTCGAGTGTTCGAGTGTTCGTGTGTTCGAGTGTCCGAGTGTCCGAGTGTTCGAGTGTCAGAGAGTCCGAGTGTCCGAGAGTCAGAGTGTTCGAGTGTTCGAGTGTCAGCAAAGTGTCCGAGTGTCCGAGAGTCAGAGTGTTCGAGTGTCAGCAAAGTGTTCGAGTGTCCGAGAGTCAGAGTGTTCGAGTGTCAGAGTGTTCGAGTGTCCGAGAGTCAGAGTGTTTGAGTGTCAGCAAAGTGTCCGAGTGTCCGAGAGTCATTAAAGCAGCTCTTATCACTCTGTGGTCATAACACTCAGAACATCCCGGAGTCTTTTTACATTTAAAGTAAGAAAATCAGCAGATCTTCAAGAAACTGTTATTTAAAACATTCAAAGGTTTCAAACTCTTGATGTCGACAAAGAAACTAAATGTATCCGACAAACAGTTCAAACTAACTTTTGGAAATCAGTTAAATTAACTTAAAAAATCTAAAATGCAAACTTTCAATTTAAAGAATGTGGATTTTTTTTAATAAATTAATTCGTAAAAACATTTTGAATCAGAAAATGAAAATTGCCTTTGCGTTTAAAATCTAAAGAAATGGATTAAAAAAACTCAAATAATTAATTAAAAATAACCTTTAAGGGTAGAACAATCTGCTCAGCATAACATCATTTACACTTAAGTGTTTAAGAAGATGCAGAAACGTGTGTCTGTTCATGGTGTTTCCAGAGCGAACTGCTCCGAGTACTTCCCGATCTTCATCATCGTCCTGTGGATCTCCGGAGTCTTCTTCAGTGAAGGTGATCACACACACACACACACACACACACACACACACACACACACACACACACACACACACACACACACACACACTCTGTTACAGCTCTTAAATGTAGATCTAAGTATTAATTGATGTTTGTGTTGCAGCGCTGTCCTGCCTCTGTGGGCTTCTGTACATTTACACACGTCTCCGGTACTTCCAGGGATACTCAGAGTCTGCTGAGGGACGGTACGAGACACCTTCTTCTTCTGTGGTGTTCCCTCTCCTGTAGTGTTGAGTTTTAGTGCATGTGAAGGGTCTGCAGAGGCTAACATAGGGTACTAACATGAACCTGGAGAAGAGAGGAATATGTCCTCAGATAACAATGTACCTTTCATAATAATAATATATAATAATGTGTATTTATTGAGCAGGCTGGACCCCCTGTACTCCAGCGCGCGGGTTCTCTGGCTGCTGATCTGGTTCTGCGGGCTCGGGGTTCTGTTGTCGTTCTGCAGGGTCTACCTGAAGCTGGACCTGATCAAAGGGCTCTGCGCTGCCCTGGCCCTCGTCTGAAGGAGACAGCAGGAGGGAGGGCAAACAAACGGGACGGTTCATGTGACAACAAATAAAGTACACATCAGAGAAAATGTGCTTGTGTCTTGTCTTTAGTAAAGTATAGAGTTTTTATAGTTTCATATATTATTCTGATATCGTTTTGTGTGCATGTAAATGGTCTGCAGAGGCTAAAATCCCTGTGTTCCTTCCAGAGGGAGTTTCTCTCCCACAAACTACAATTCGGACTTTTCTCAAGTTCCTGACTTTTCTTCCTAAAATAGATTTTTTCAAACAAGATAGATCAACAGCTGACATGTCGTTTAGGAAGGATCCTCACCTGAGGCGCCTCCGAGCAGCAGCTGGAGCACCGTCACTGGAACCGAGAGAGATCCAAGTGTTCTCATATAAGAGAGGAGAAGTACTCAGAGCTGGGACTTGAGTACAAGTAGAAGTACACAGAGCTTGGACTTGAGTAAAAGTAGAAGTACTCAGATCTTGGACTTGAGTAAAAGTAGAAGTACTCAGATCTTGTACTTGAGTAAAAGTAGAAGTACTCAGATCTGGTACTTGAGTAAAAGTAGAAGTACTCAGATCTTGTACTTGAGTAAAAGTAGAAGTACTCAGAGCTTGTACTTCAGTAAAAGTAGAAGTACTCAGGTCTTGTATTTGAGTAGAAGTACTCAGAGCTGGGACTTGAGTACAAGTAGAAGTACTCAGAGCTTGTACTTGAGCACAAGTAGAAGTACACAGATCTAGTACTTGAGTAAAAGTAGAAGTACTCAGATCTTGTACTTGAGTAAAAGTAGAAGTACTCAGATCTGGTACTTGAGTAAAGGTAGAAGTACTCAGAGCTCGTACTTCAGTAAAAGTAGAAGTACTCAGGTCTTGTATTTGAGTAGAAATACTCAGAGCTTGTACTGAGTAAAAGTAGAAGTACTCAGATTGTCTACTTGAGTAAAAGTAGAAGTACTCAGGTCTTGTATTTGAGTAGAAGTAGAAGTACTCAGATCGTGTACTTGAGTAAAAGTAGAAGTACTCAACTTGTACTTGAGTACAAGTAGAAGTACTCAGAGCTTGTACTTCAGTAAAAGTAGAAGTACTCAGGTATTGTATTTGAGTAGAAGTACTCAGAGCTTGTACTGAGTAAAAGTAGAAGTACTCAGATTGTCTACTTGAGTAAAAGTAGAAGTACTCAACTTGTACTTGAGTACAAGTAGAAGTACTCAGAGCTTGGACTTGAGTAAAAGTAGAAGTACACAGATCTTGTACTTGAGTAAAAGTAGAAGTACTCAGGTCTTGTATTTGAGTAGAAGTAGAAGTACTCAGATCGTGTACTTGAGTAAAAGTAGAAGTACTCAACTTGTACTTGAGTACAAGTAGAAGTACTCAGAGCTTGGACTTGAGTAAAAGTAGAAGTACTCCGATCTGGTACTTGAGTAAAAATAAAAGTACTCAGATCTTGTACTTGAGTAAAAGTAGAAGTACTCAGAGCTTGTACTTGAGTACAAGTAGAAGTACTCCGATCTGGTACTTGAGTAAAAATAAAAGTACTCAGATCTTGTACTTGAGTAAAAGTAGAAGTACTCAGGTCTTGTATTTGAGTAGAAGTACTCAGAGCTTGTACTTGAGTAAAAGTAGAAGTACTCAGAGCTTGTACTTGAGTAAAAGTAGAAGTACTCAGATCTGGTACTTGAGTAAAAGTAGAAATACTCAGAGCTTGTACTTGAGTAAAAGTAGAAGTACACAGAGCTTGTACTTGAGTAAAAGTATAAGTACTCCGATCTGGTACTTGAGTAGAAGTAGAAGTACACAGATCTAGTACTTGAGTAAAAGTAGAAGTACACAGATCTTGTTCTTGAGTAAAAGTAGAAGTACTCAGATCTTGTACTTGAGTAAAAGTAGAAGTACTCACATCTTGTACTTGAGTAAAAGTAGAAGTACTCAGGTGTTGCACTTGAGTAAAAGTAGAAGTACTCAGATCTTGTACTTGAGTAGAAGTAGAAGTACTCAGATCTTGTTCTTGAGTAAAAGTAGAAGTACACAGATCTAGTACTTGAGTAAAAGTAGAAGTACTCAGATCTTGTACTTGAGTAAAAGTAGAAGTACTCAGAGCTTGTACTTGAGTAAAAGTAGAAGTACTCAGATCTTGTTCTTGAGTAAAAGTAGAAGTACTCAGAGCTTGTACTTCAGTAGAAGTAGAAGTACTCAGATCTGGTACTTGAGTAAAAGTAGAAGTACTCAGATCTTGTACTTGAGTAGAAGTAGAAGTACTCAGATCTTGTACTTGAGTAAAAGTAGAAGTACTCAGATCTTGTACTTGAGTAGAAGTAGAAGTACTCAGATCTTGTACTTGAGTAAAAGTAGAAGTACTCAGATCTTGTACTTGAGTAAAAGTAGAAGTACTCAGATCTTGTACTTGAGTAAAAGTAGAAGTACTCAGATCTTGTACTTCAGTAGAAGTAGAAGTACTCAGGTCTTGTACTTCAGTAGAAGTATAACTGTGCAGTCTAATCTCCAGATGAAACCCAATCCCAATTCACGCTGAGTTTAGGAAACTTTAGAAACTAGCACATCTCAATGGGACACGTTCTAATTGAATGAGGCTTCAGCTGCACGTTTTATTACTGATCAACATTACAGTAATGCATCCCGAGGATAAGTACTGCTCTCTAGTGGGCACAGCCTGCCACCTGCTGGTCAGACTGTGGAACTGCACGCTCTGTTTCTTGTGATACTTCATTCATCCCAACATTAGGAAATGATTTAGTTGCAGCAGCAGCAGCAAGCATTACACAAGGTAAACATGTTTTAAAGATACAAAACTAAATGAACTTTGGCAGCAAGTATTTACAAATTCACAATTGAAAGTACATATAACCCTAGAGCAGCTAAATAATACACAATGAGTACTCATCACTGTCTCACTGGGCTACAGGAATATAGAAATACATATGAATGTGTTGATTCAGAACAGATCAAATCCATGTTGCTCTCACAAACACTGAGGGTCCGCTCCAGCTCCACGAGTCCGGGATTATTCAAAACAACTGGACTCTGAAATGTTCTGGGGGTTTCTGCTGATAGTTTGACTGCAAAGGTCCTCCTGCCCGACTCGCCGGCTTTGCCCGCCTCGCCCACGGAGGCGGAGCAGCCGCAGCCGTCTTCGTTGCCCCAAACACCGCCACCCCTCGGCGGCCCGCAAGTGCCGGAGGACCTCGGCGAAACAGAGCCTGCCCAGGTATATTTAAAAAAATACCCAACTCGCCTGTACAGTGGGGTGAGGCTCATTTTGCAGCTCATGGTTTCAAAACAGAGATTGGCTGGAATATTCATGTGAAAAAGATGCCCTCTTCTGCATGTAGACATTTCGGTTCAACTAAGTCAGATGCCTTCACCACAACTGGCGCCATGCTCTTGTACGTCATAAGGGACTGGGAAGGCATGAATCAAGCAGAGAGCACATGAAGTCAGTGGCTTTGTGGAAGGAGAGGCGTGCAGGAAGTGAGACTGGTACTGAGGGGTCCACTCTTGTAAATGCAGCACAACTGGAGAGAACCCGCACCTATGTAGCAGCTATTGTGGACATAATTCAATGTATAGCTGTAAACCAGTTGCCTTTCCGTGGCTCTGTTGATGCGTTGGATGCAAGAGGCGAGGGGAGTTGTGGTATGTTTCTAGCAATGATGGAGTACACCCTTCAAAAGGACAAAGAACTTGCTAAGATCTTTAGCACCATCCCGTCCAATGCCACATACACCTCAAATCACATGAGTGAAATCATCACAGGGGAAATAGGAAATGAAATAGGAGAGGCGTGGCACACATTAAAAGTGGATGGCACCAAAGACCCCACTGGGTGCGTAAACATCTCAATGGTGCTTCGCTTTGTGGATAAAAGCAACACTGTGACGGAGAGACTTGTATCAATGGCAAAACATGTGATGCCATGTCTCTGACTGAGCTGGTTTGGTCCAAGTTGAGAGACATTGGGTTATGTACAGACAAGGTGTCTGGAGTACATGGAGGGAGAACATCCTGCAGGAAGAATTAAAGAGAGAGGTGCCGAATGTGCACTGTTTCAATCACCAGTTGCATCTAGTAGTAGTGCATGCCATGTCATCTGACAACACTTTGGAGAACTTGCTTAGTGTGTGCAACTCTCTCTACAAGTTCTTCAGAACACCTACAGTGGCTGCAGTCTACCCAGGAGAGAAGTTGAAGCGTTTGCTTGATCATCGGTGGACAGGCCACCTGGCCACAGTGACAGTGATCATGAAATCCTTTGAGCACATTGTCCACCTGCTTCGTGAGATTGAAGACAACCAAGCCAGTGCTGCAGAGGTGCCAATCGAGTCCACAGGGATGTTGAAGGCCATTACCCAGCCCAGCTTCCAGCTCATTGCCTGCATGATGTATCACATATTGAGTTTGCTGGATCCTCCCAACACTGCACTCCAAGCTAAATCCACTGACCTCTACACTGGTGTCAGACTGGTCCAAAGTGCCCTGGTTTGTGTGGAGGAACTGAGATGTGACAGTTTGACACACTTTGGGAGAAATTCACAAAAGACAGAGAGACCATAGAACCTCTTGCAGCAGCCCCTCCCAAGAAACGAGGCAGAGTAATGTCCCACTTGAGAGACTATGTGGTAGACACCACAGTTGGTCACCGTCCGGAAGGATTGGGAGAAAAGACAGAGTGTAAAATACTGTATTTCAGTACTCTGGATTCTGTAGTGGGAGAAATGACAGCTAGATTTGGTGAAAGAAACAGCAAACTAGTAGAGGCCCTGTGCGCCTCACACCCAGGGAGTGAATATTTCCTGGATGCAAATAAAGTGAGACCACTGCTTGACTTAACAGCGACAGAGATGAAGGAAGCTGAGATTGCTAGGCAAGGCAGCTTCTGCAGGAGGAAATGTCCCAATCAGACAAAAACTGGACAACACAGGACATTTTGAGAAGATACTGCGAGCCTCTGGCAGCCATGTGTTAGAAACACTGAAGCTCAGCTTAACCTTCGGTGCATCAACTGCAGCATGTGGAAATTCCTTCTCAACTCTGAAAGATGTGTTCAGTGAACACAGAAGGAGCATGCTGCACACAAGAAAAGCCTGTCTCATCCTGATCGTTGAGAAGGACCTTACCAAGAAGTTCACTGGAGGGTGGAAGGACAGACGGCTGAGAAGATAAACACAGCTTCCAGGAGGCGACAGCTCTTCTGAGAGTACGAAATAGTGTGGTATCACTTTAGTTATTTTATTGTATCAATTATATATTTATTTTTACATGATTATGTAACCTAAGGTGTTGAAGTTGTTGGCTAATGTAAGTAATACTATTGTACTGAGTTTATCTATTGAAAATCTAATTATGTACAATTTAGTATGGGTTTAACCTTTGACCTCTGACTCTGTCCAATAAGGATCCTGTGCTCCCTGGTGGTTCCAGTGTGCCACTATCTTTGAAGCTCCTACTGGAAACATTGGACAACATGAGATCTTTTGAGAAAATGGCTGCTACGTTACAATGTGAATGAGAATTTAAAAAATACCTCTCAAATCTTCGGCCACGTGTTATTAAAAAGTGGGTTGTGTTGCACTGTAGTTTAGTATAGAATACTGTTCTGTTTTACACCTCACACATATCACAATCTTATCTCGTATCCCCAGCCGATCAACGAGCTGATGTTGCAGCTGAACTGTTCTCCACGTCACAAAGCCATCTTCACATCATCTGCCAGTTTTCAAGCACAGTCAGTTCTCTTCCCAGACTATATGAAGGGACCAAGGTGATGATGTACATGGTTTTAATAATACTAAATCAAATGGTACTCATCTGAGTAACTCACTCACTAAAAATGAAATACTATATGACAGTAAAACAAGAATAGTTTAAAAGGGGAGTGATTTGTAAAATATCCATAAAGAAAAAGTACATCTGTGTACAGTTGTGTTTCATCTGGTGTTGAGATGTTTCCATAGATCTCTCATGTTGCTCTCAAAGTGCACCAGATTGATGCTTTCAACTTCAATATTTAAAAAGAAATCTTCCTGGGGGAGCATGGACCCCCCTAGAGGAGATGAGGACCCCCCCTAGAGGAGGTGAGGACCCCCCTAGAGGAGGTGAGGACCCCCTCTAGAGGAGGTGAGGACCCCCCTAGAGGTGTTAGGTCTACTCCCCACTTATAAAAATAGCACTTTACCACTGCATCCTCTCTAATCTCAAATGCACCCTGAGTCAGTTTGTTCTGGAACCGGGCCTGCTCTCCATAGACCTTTTGAACTAGTTTACAGAGAGTTCATCAACATATTGGGGGAGATAACGTAAACATCTGGGAACACTGGAGATAGCCGCAACATCTGGAGACACTGAATCACTTGTCTGACTCTTAGGCTCTGTGACCGAGAGTTGACCGGTCATAAACTGAGAATATCCACATATAAGTGCAGCAGCACATTCCTTAACAGTTGATTTATTCATTGGTGAGAGCAAAAGTTGTCCGCTTGTGCTGGGGTGGGGGTGGGTAGCCTGCTTTGGGAGAGTTCCTTACAATCTCCAGATCTTCCTCTCTGTGCTGAGGCCTTACCATTTTTAATGGGTCGCTCTGTGGTCTGTTCAGATTTAGATTTTCTTCCTCTCCAGAGGTCACGCCTGTCTCTGACCCCGTGTGCTGCAGCACCTCAGGAGCAGAGAAAGGGAGAGATATTTTACAAAAGTGTAAACTCCCTCATGAGCAACATAGCACCACATTTAACTCACCCTGACTCGTTTGTAAAGCGTTCTTTAAGGCCTGAATTGAGTCTTCTGTTGTGTAACGGAAAAGCCCATTTCCAAAAGGGGTCAAGAGCAAATAGTTTAGTTGATTTTGGTAAAGTATTTGAGCTTTAGCTTCGCAAAAAACATCCTCAAATTGTTGGGGTCTGACATCTGCTGATAGTTCCCACATAGGTTTTTAAAAAGTACATGCAAAACGACCGGTATTTGTGGGTCGTCTGACAACCACATTGCCTTCGGACAGTTCAATAGCTTATCATATTATTGCTCGGCATGTTTTAGCTTCCTATTAGCACGGTCCACTAACATGGTTGGTTGATCCAGCTTAAGATTTTCAATATCTGCCATTATTAATTCCAACATTCCTTTTCCCTGAATCTCATGTCTAACAATGTGTTTTCTTCTAGGAGTAGAAGATGGGATACTCATAAATGGCATCTGTGAGCTATCATCTCCGTAGGGTGGAGGCAGGGGCTCAGACATTATACCACCTGCTTGTTGCTCTCTGTCCAAACGGTAGTCTGACAGGAACGTATTTAGGTCGCGGTACGCCCGTGGGTCTGGGCTAAACTGACCAGGGGGGGCAGAAGGTCCGGATCTAGCTTCTGTGTATCCCTCCTAATCTGTTGCTGGCTCTGAGTCATTAAACTGCGTTCTAACCTCATCCGCCATTTTGTAAGGGTTTAAATTCACTCTTTTATACTAGGCTATCAATCACGCCGGGTGTACAGTCCGACTATACCGTCACTTGGTTCTAGGTTACTCTCCTGGATTCAGCTAGTGCATGCGGATGCCTCAACTAAGAGGGTTATGTATCGAGCTTCGAGCTTTTCCAACAGGCTAGGTACCCTTTAGACCTATGTTTATCTTTATCAAATCTCCTATTAACTCTTCACCACGTTATGTTTTAGCGCAAAAGTTCTAACCGCAGCTCTTTGTCAAGTCCTACCTATAAGTAATTGGACAGGTACTGAGCAGTGCTCCTACGGATGACTTCACTACTAGCCACTAAACCGGTGTTTAAAGGGACCACAGGGACTTCTCAATTTGGCTCGGGGAAGAAGAACCTACTTTAGCTTATTTAACAGACAGCAATATCCGATATAATAAAACCCTCAGTCCGGTGCAATAGTATCGACTTTAATTACTACACTTTTAGGTTTAAATATATATTCTAGGATTTGGGTAGGTATTTTAACAAGACTTTCAGCCTGTATTTAGCTGATTGAGACTCATCGACCGTTGTCACTAGGCCGTTTTGATTCTTGTAGTTTAACTCTGTAAAAGTATGACTTCTCACAGAGTCCCACAGTTGGGCGCCATGTAAGAGTCGGGAGGAGCTGATAATTTATTCCGGGAAATTACTCTGACCTACTAATTAACCTAACCGAAGTTATTGAGTCTATGTAAGTTTACTGCTTGGCTCAGATCCACCAACGTCAGCAAGATCTCACCTCTATTAACTCCCCGAAGAACCAGGTTCAATTAACTGCTGTTTCAATTCAGACGACTCTCTTAAATCTGTTTAAGCGATCCCGAAGGATTTTGATATCAGTAAATGAGGCGTGGCCCTACCTAAGTGTGAGTGTGACAGGGTGCAATCTTACCTTTGAAGCAGGAGAGGAGAGCGCAGATGTCTTTAAGTTGTCCCAGTCCAAAAGGTGGGATCAGTTTATTTGAAGAAAAATAGGTCCAAACTTATACAGGGTTTTTACCTTCTCTCTTTACAACATTATACTCATACTAAACCTATCATGCTGTGATCATGTTCAAATATGAAACTTTTAATCACAGTTTTACATTTATTACCAAAATTGTAATTTCAACTGCCCAATTCAGTTGTGATTTTTAAATCTCCCGATAGAATTTAGAGGCATTTCCTCATAAATGACCGGTGATAATAAAAAGCACATTCAAACTTTCACTCACCAAATCAATTCACATCAATTCCATAACTTTGTTTTCCGACAGGTGGCGGGAATAACATTCAAAACCCACACCTATCCGCATGAATTCGGAGGAAGATTCCTCACAGGTGGCGGGCCTATTCACAAACACATGAGATATCTAATCATTCCACTCAGTTCATAAAGAAATTCACTCAGCATTCAACCAAGAAATTTGAGAGATATTTACCAAGTCTGAGAGAACCTTACCGAGAGCAAAAACCCAGCTCTGAGGGAGATAGCTTTTACCGGGAGAGAGTATACCAGGGGAACCCCTCTCTCTCTTTTGCTCCCTCTCCGCCAGTGTCTTTATGCTCAAAAACAGGATAGAAAAACCTAAAGACCCCTCCTCCATACCCATATTTGTGGAAGCTGGGCATGGCCTCTGATGTACAGGACTGGACACGACCAGACATATT
Source organism: Harpagifer antarcticus (assembly GCA_902827135.1). Lineage (NCBI taxonomy): Eukaryota > Metazoa > Chordata > Actinopteri > Perciformes > Harpagiferidae > Harpagifer > Harpagifer antarcticus. Next base: position 34,473 of record CADEHL010000257.1, on the reverse strand, counting down.
CTATGGCTATGGCATAAGACACACCTTCGCATGTTTGTGTAACAAAAGTTCATGATCTCGAGTGTGCAGAACTAAAACATTATTCTCGGCTATGGCAAAAACACCTTTTTGGGGCCTCAGTTTATTTCTCCAACAAGTCAGGAGCCCCCCTCCCTGTGTACTGCTGTGAGGGAAGAGGGAAGAAACTGTCTCTCTCTTATCAGTGACACCCATATATCACAATAGGCCTCACACTCAATTTAACAAACCACTTGTGTTTTGTTTTGTCGTAGCAGCTTTCCAATCAGTTGTGGTCTAGAGAGAATTATGAGTTAGGTAACAAACGTACAGCAACATAATATTCGTATTAAAGGTATCAAAGATATCAAAGATATTTTATACTTGCAAGTATGACGTCTCACCAGAGAGCACGTCTTGTTCTGAGTGAAACAGGCTCTCCTTTATAGAAGGACATCAAAGCTTAGTTACATTACAAACAACATTTGGTTTAGGCCAGTTGAGACCCCCTGGCGCACACCCTACACAGAGCAAAAGGGATACAGATAACACCTTATCCTAACTTCCTTCCCCTCATCCTATCTTCTAATGGATGTCATAAAACCCCCTAGTCTAAACACATCTGTTTTACACACACATTGAAAAGGTCCCTTCCCATGCTATGACTTAATCAGAGGAACAGTTTACAGTCAGCAATGTTAATACATTTGATCTCACAATTTCCATAACAGTTTATACTGTAAATATAGAAAATCATAAAATATGAAGCATTTTCATTATGGGTTATACAAGAATATAATTGATTATATGTGATTAAAATTTCGTTTTTGTAAGGGAAACTTCTGCAGCAATGGAGAGTCAGGACTCAGAGAGACACGAGGAGAGTTGGAGCTTTGATGTCAAACACTGGTGGTTTATTACAAGTATCGGCCGGTAAGGTAAGACATAATAATAATAATAATGCGTTTTATTTATATAGCGCTTTTCACAACTCAAAGACGCTTTACAGTATGAGGGAGGGTAAACAAACAAGGACAGGCAAACAAGTAAGTAAAAAATAAAAAGGCAGTCAAGAGGAAGTTGATTGAGAGGGGGGGAGGGGGCTTATGGGTAGACAGAGTTGAAAAGATGTGTTTTGAGGCGGGACTGAAAGACTGTGAGGGACTCAGAGTCACAGAGATCTTGGGGGAGGGAGCTCCAGAGCCTAGGAGCTGCCACTGAGAAGGCTCTGTCCCCAAAGCTGCAGAGTGTGGATGTGGGAATGGATAGGAGTCCGGCTGCGGTGGGACTGAGGGGCCGTGGGGGTTGATAAGGAGTGAGAAGGTTTGTGCAGTTTCTGTACTGTGGTGAGGACGAAATCCAGACTGAAGGGGTTCATAAAGCTGGTTGGTTTGAAGATGGCAGTGAATTTGTTTGGCTACAATGCGTTCAAGAGTTTTTGAGAGGAATGGTAGGTTGGAGATAGGGCGGTAATTAGTGAGGGAGGGGGGATCAAGACCAGGTTTTTTGAGGATTGAATTAACAGCAGCCGTTTTGAAAGCAGAGGGGACGGTTCCATGGGACAGCGAGGAGTTGAAAAGGTTAGCAAGATAGGGGCAGAGGACGGGGAGGCAGGACTTCAGGAGAGGAGTGGGTAGAGGGTCAAGGGAGCAGGTTGTGGGATTTGAGGAACCGATCAGATAGAGTATTTCAAGTGGGGTAACCAGGTTGAACTGGGAGAGGCGGCGCTGGGGAGGAGGAGTCAGGAGGTCAAGGGAGATGGGGGGAGAAATGGTAGTGGTGGAAGTTGGGGGAGATGCTTGTATATCAGATGGAGCTGAGAAGGAGTGGTTAATGGCATTAATTTTGTCTGCGAAAAACTGGAGGAATGAGCTGCAAGTAGCGGAAGTAGAAGTAGGGAGGTTATCAGCACCGGGTTTGAAGAGCTTGTTAACTGTGGAGAAGAGGGTCCTGGGGTTACGGGAGGGGTCAGTGAAGATGTTGGAGAGGTAGGCAGATTTAGCGGCAATAAGAGCATCTTTGTATGCATTGAGATGGAGTTTGTAGCTTATGTAATGGACTGTGAAGGATGATTTCTTTGAAAGACGTTCAAGTTGGCGGCTTCGCTGCTTCATTTTACGCAGTGCGGGTGTGAACCAGGGTGAGGAGGTCTTGAAAGTAACAGTTTTATTTTTGAGGGGGGCTAAAGTGTTGAGGGAGGTGAGTAGGGTGGAGTTGAGGTGGTTGAGCAGATCATTAGGGGAGCTGAGGGTTGCGTCCAGTGGAAGATTATATGCCTGCACGGCACCTCCAAGGTGCTGTTGAGATCTTCATATTAGGATGAATACTTAAAACTGTTAGAGAATAATTCTCCCTTACTCCTAAGATATTTAACCTTTTTGCCTGTTGACGTTTATGACCAACCCTGAGTCTGTTATCTCTCTTAAGGAATGGGAGGCCTCAGTTATATGCTGATATTCCCAGTTTATGACCGGGCAACTCTCGGTCACAGATGGTTTATGACTGTGAGAACACTGGCTTCTTTAGGAGCAATGTCTAACATGTGTAATTAGCTTGTGAGTGTGTGAGGCCATTATGCCTAAATAAAGGTACTCAAGCTTTACTCTATTTTCAAGTTGTTCTTCAGAAAGATGAGTTTGTCTCCGTTGTCAGCAGTGAGGGCAGATCTGTTGGCGGTAACTATGGTAACTATGTCACCTGCCGTCGAGGAAACCCTCTCGCTGGGGACTGAGACTGACTCGGAGGTGATGCATGTTGACGTGTTACCACTAGCATACCGCACCGCTGTCGAACAACGCCGACACACCGTCCTCGTCCGATCCACAACTCGCACCCCATCATTGTTGTAGTCCACAGGGAACCCGACATGTTCCCACACAGCTGATTTAAAAGAAGCAGGTGGGTCTTCTAGCTCCTGTGTGTTGTGTGAACTCGCCGTAGCTAACTTTTCTTCTTCATGTATTGTGTTCGTTTTGTTGTGTTTTGTTCTTGTTCTTCATTTGTTATTTACGTGCGGGTGGCTTTTAGGCGCAATACCGCCCCCTGGATTATATATAGTGCAATACTGCCCTGAGTGACAGACTTTTTTCCCACTCGTAAAAACAGGCGTATTCGCCGTGTGACTGCATGTGCCGAACCGTGACGTCTGAACCGTGACGGTACGGGACGAACACGGATACCGTTACACCCCTACTTTTTCCTATTTGTATCAGATACGCCCTTTTTCTTAGTTTATATGAGATTGAATCTTAGTTCCAAAAAGGCGCATGTGACTTTCTTCCGAATAAAAAAAAGATAGAAGAATATTTTTTTCAATGAAAGTCAAAATATTGTTCATTAAGTATATTAACATCCACATGTTTATGAAGTTTTCATACTGTGGAGAATTGAAGATTATATTCATTTTAATGTAAGTGTTACATGTGAAATGGCAGAAAGTCTTGTTGCAATTTCCAGATATTGAAAGAGGCCCCTGGAGTTTCTCTGGTAATTATCAATAGTAACAGTTAAGTGAATACTGTTCAAACAATACCTGTGTTTGTGTTTGATATTGATTTCTCTGTTTTATCCTTTCATAAATGTGAAGACTAAACTTGCTCCAAACATTCTGGGGTGCTTGGAGTAAACAGGTTTTATTGCTCTGTGGGGGAGGTGTAGTTAGGCAGGACAGTGGGCTAGGTGGATGAGAGTACCTTCTGCTTAAGATCTCCAGTATGTCATGTTTCAGGGAAGTCTACATATCTTGAATAGTATATGTGTGTGTTTAATTACTTTGTATTCATAATAGCAGTCTGTGTAACCAGAAGCGGGAAATATATGAGGAGTAAAACCATTGTATTTGGAGTAAGATGTGAGCAAGGGAATATTCTTTAGACACAACTCAAGTCTCTGGAATGTGCAGAAAGGGTGTGTGTGTGTGTGTGTGTGTGTGTGTGTGTGTGTGTGTGGATGAAAGCTGCAGTAACATGAGACAGCTAGAGACTCTTGTTTCCATGTCCTCTGCTGGCTCGCGCTGATTTTCTATGACCACAGCTCCTCCTGTTTTGTTTTCTGCATGTAAGCCTGTATTATTATATCATAATATATCATATATTTCCTGATCTGAGTCAGCTGAGCCGTATCTGGCCGTGCAACACTCACAGTGTCACATACTGTATGCAGAAGTATTATTTTAAGCAACACATTATGTTGACGAAACACTCGAGTCAAATGTAATTAAAGTCAAATCGTGTCTTAGACGGGGCAGTGATATCATAAAACTATCATAAAACTGGCTTGATTTAGGAGTTGATAACCAGCGTCGGAGGACCGCTTAGCGAGATCTCGTTTGTTAGTTAGTTTGTTACTCAAACATATCCAGGGTATGTTGAACTGGCTTCGTAGTACAGGGCACAGGTGTCTAGCAGCGCTAATGTCAAAGACACAGACATTATACATTATATTTGTATTTTACCAGGATGCAGTGACACAAATATGTGGGAAGGCCAGCCTTCCCTTGCCTACAGCACCCGCCGCCCCTGGGTAGACCTAGGACCAGGTGGAGGGATGATATCTCTTCGCTGGCCTGGGAGCACCTTGGGACCCCCCAGTCAGAGCTGGTTGATGTCGCCAAGGAAAAGAAAGTTTTGGGGCTCTCTGCTGGAACTGCTACTCCCGAGACCCGACCACGGATATGCGGGAGAAGATGGATGGATGGATGGATAAATGTAAAGTCATTGTGCCTGATGTGGTGACCACCTATTAACCACTGGGACATAATCCATACATGGAACTACAGGTTGGGGGTATTGTTCCCACACGGACATGTTGTGTTTACTTTATATGTTGTGTGCCCTCCTGACTCTCTCTCTTGTCGACCCGGGCTGCGACCCGACAACATGTCCTGTGCAGCTCCGTATTAAAGTACCCTTTTGCACCTTCCTTGCACCGCCTCCGACTCCCATATCTCCCGGCACTACACTGGTGACTCTGACACGTCTGGGGAAGTTTCCGGGACGAAGCCGAACACGGCAAAAGGAACTCAGGTTCCTTTCTCGAAATGCCGGGGATTTTTTGGAGACGTCCGTGGCTGCCACCGGCACGCGGACTGAGGCGTGCTCCGCAGAAGGCTGGAGACGTTGCTCGCCGTTCCCGCATCGGGGGGGACGATGCACGACCTGCTGGGTCGACCAGCAACCCCATTGCTACCTCATGGGGCTGTTTCTTCGGGGCGTGCGGCTGCACGTCCCAGCGGCGCTAGCTGGCGACGACTAGCAGCTATCCACGTGGGGCTAACGACGGCTAGCAGCTACCGATGGCTGCCAGCTAACGGCCCCAGCTAACGGCTAGCTGCTAACGGCTAGCTGCTAACGGCTATCAACCTTTTTGAGTTTTTTTTTTTCTGGTGCCTGAGAGGAGGTTTGACCATGTCTGGTTGGCCTCGTGTGAATCCTCTCACTATTTCGCCCACCTGTTTTTGACCGTGGACAGTACGGCCCTTTTTGAGCTTTTTCTGGTGCCTGAGAGGAGGTTCGACCATGTCTGGTCGGCCTCGTGTGGACACTCTCACCTTTTTCACCACCTCGACGGCGGCTCCAGACGCCACTCACGCTCATCGACGCCTGGGTGGTGCACTCCTGGACCCCGTCTCGCCTCGACGGTTTCGGACGTGCCCATGCCTTCATCGGCCCGTGGGTGGCGCGCTCCGGGACCCTGTCTGGCCTCTTCCTTCGCCTCGGCGGTTTCGGACGTCCCCATGCCTTCATCGGCCCGTAGGTGGCGCGCTCCGGGACCCTGCCTGGCCTCTCTTCTTACCGCGGCTCACGGTTCACCTCGACAGCGGTTCCAGACGCCACTCACGTTCATCGACGCCTGGGTGGTGCACTCCTGGACCCCGTCTCGCCTCGACGGTTTCGGACGTTCCCATGCCTTCATCGGCCCGTGGGTGGCGCGCTCCGGAGCCTGTCTGGCCTCTTCCTTCGCCTCGGCGGTTTCGGACGTCCCCATGCCTTCATCGGCCCGTAGGTGGCGCGCTCCGGGACCCTGCCTGGCCTCTCCCCTGTCCACGGCTCCTTCCTCCCGGGGATGCTGCTCCTGCCCCCCGGGGACCCTGCTCCTGCCCCCCGGGGACCCGGCTCCTTCCTCCCGGGGATGCTGCTCCTGCCCCCCGGGGACCCGGCTCTTTCCCCCCGAGGACTTTGTGCCCGCTGCCGTTGTGCCCTCGCCTGCGGCCGGGCAGTGCTCCTCCCTGCTGGGGACCACCGGGATATTCACGCCGTCCCCACGTCGCAGCACTGCGGCCCCCTTACGACGCCTACTGCGGCCCCGTTCCGGCCCGTCTCCCACCCCCGGTGAGGATGCCCTCGCCCTCGTTAGGGCCCCTGCCCTCTCCTGCGGCCCCCTTCCGACGGCCCGTTCCATGGCCCGGCCCCACCCTCCTCGGCCCCTGTGGTGCTTCCTCCACGGACGTGGGGATATATTTTTCTTGCCATGTTTGAATTCTGGGGGGGCTTGTGTGGTGACCACCTATTAACCACTGGGACATAATCCATACATGGAACTACAGGTTGGGGGTATTGTTCCCACACGGACATGTTGTGTTTACTTTATATGTTGTGTGCCCTCCTGACTCTCTCTCTTGTCGACCCGGGCTGCGACCCGACAACATGTCCTGTGCAGCTCCGTATTAAAGTACCCTTTTGCACCTTCCTTGCACCGCCTCCGACTCCCATATCTCCCGGCACTACACTGACTCAATAAAAATAATGTATTAGCGAGGGGTCCGAGCTCCCACGGATGCAGTGACATCATACCTCCTTGTGGGAGCTCAGCTCCCATTGGCTCACACATAACTCGAGCCCTGCCCCTCCTTGTGGGAGCTCAGCTCCCATTGGCTCACACATAACTCGAGCCCTGCCCCTCCTTGTGGGAGCTCAGCTCCCATTGGCTCACACATAACTCGAGCCCTGCCCCTCCTTGTGGGAGCTCAGCTCCCATTGGCTCACACTTAACTCGAGCCCTGCATGCTGCGTCTCGTCGCTACGGTTCTCTCTGTGTTCCTGAGAAAGTGTGTGTGAGCTCCAGCTCTACTGATCCATCATCTGTGTGTCTGGATAAACCTCTGAATGGACTCTGTGCTCTTTTTTCTGGAGTGTTTACCTCGGACTATAGGAGCTAGCTTAGCATGCTAGCTGGAAACACGTTAGCAACACTAGTCAGATTGAGAGTTTGACGGAGAGAGAAACGGTGTGTTTAACGGAGTCTGCAGGGAAAGGTGATCTAGGAAACATGAGTAAAGTCCAAATGCTGCTGTCGTTGAAGAAGCAGCGACTCACTGCTGCTAATGAAGAGATATTTGCTCTGTTTGAACAAACGATAGCAGAGCTCGAGGAGGAGCTGCTTCTTTCCAAAGAGGAGAACAAGAGACTCCAGAAACTACTGGACGCTGTTTCACAGCCTCAGCTTCGGATACACAGAGCAGGTCTGTTCCCTTTACTCTTCATTAACACTTTAAACTCTTCAGTAACACTTTATTATCACATTAATAACACGTTAGACTCTTTATCAGCACTTGCTGCAGGTAGTAGATCCTGAAGTAAAAGTACAAACACCACACTGTGAAAATACTCCATTACAAGTTAAAGTACTGCATTCATATCATTAAGTAAAAGTATGTAAGTATTATGAGACAAATGTACTTAATTATAGTTTATTACGGAAGAGCAAACCTACCAAAATAAATATATTTGGAAAAATACATACATTGAATAATATGCCATTTAATGTACTGATTTCAATATTAACCATGCATGTAGGCACTAGGTGATTACATGTGACATAAATTGATCATTTATTTTTAATGTGCTCATGTATTCACCTTTTCTTTTTAAATGTGTAAAAAGCAAATAAAAAAACACTTTGAATTATGTTCAATAATAAATTAAACACATCTAAAATGTGACTTGATAAAGAACAGGGGAACTAGTACAAAGGACATAAAGTAATTCAAACATTAATATAAATGAATGTACAATCTCATCAATCAATTATTGCCAACATTTATTTATAATATATTCTGTATATTGTAGTGCCGAGCAGTGGCGCCTCCAGAAATGTTTCATAGGGGGGGCCAAATGGGGCCACTGGAAATCTTGGGGTGGCCCACCAAAACCAAGAATGTAATTGTTGTAAAAGTATAGACTAGATGAAAACAATGGCAAAGAGAATCGCCTACTGATATACTTTGGTTTCTTATTTTACATTTTCTGATCCTCTTCATCTGAAGTGAATATAATACGGATAGTTAACATTTTAATTCAAACAACATTTAAAAGAACCTTGTTGTGTGTTATGTATACATGTGTTGGTGATTTATTGTTTTGTTTTTTATATATGCTAGTTGTTCTTTCCTTTTTAAAAAGACAAATACAGCTTAATTTAAATAAGTTCCTTTATTGTAAGGCACACAATGTTCAGCATTCTCAACACACACACAAAGCAACACAACATGTTCTTCAGTTATATTCTGTCTCTAGGTTATAAATAGTTTTAGAACAAAGCTGTTTGTGTCGCACTGGGATCAAAGATGATTGGCATGACTTTATTAAATCAAGTTTTAAAACATTTTATTTCAACAGGACCCAAAAACACAAGGGGTATAAAATGGTAAATACATACTGTGATTGAACTCAAAAACACCATCTATTATTGACCTTTATAGCAAATTCAAAACATTATAAATGATACAAAACACCACCTTTTAGTGTTAGACAGAAAATAGGTGACGAGACATATTTCAATTTTTTTAGATTAGGCCACTGTGGTGAGAGTAATACATATAGCTGTAAGGGAATATTTCTGTCTTACTCCTAAGATATTTAACCTTCTTGCCTGTTGACGTTTATCACTAACCCTGATCTGTGACGCCAGCTTTAAGGAATGTGCTCCAGCACTTAGCCTCAGTTTTATGACCGGTCAACTCTCGGTCACAGAGCCAATGAGTCAGATAAGTGATTCAGTGTCTCCAGGTGTTCACGTATACCTTCCCCCAATATATGGGTTGACTCTCTGTAAACTAGTTAAAAGGTCTATCGAGAGATATGCTGATCAGAATTGACATGACAACCCACCCGTGCAGTCAGAACCTTTTGCTGCTGTGACTTGTGATGTGAATTCTCCGGCCGTTGACTTGTAATAAACTACCAGTGTTTGACATCAAAGCTCCAACTCTCCTCGTGTCTCTCTGAGTCCTGACTCTCCATTGCTACAGAAGTTTCCCTTACAATAGCTTGTATTCCATTTGTTTTGAAAATGTATATTTATACTTTATAAACAAACTGGTTACCCTTTTTTTTATTAGCATACAGAACATTATGAAAACAAACTTGACTAATGGTCGGCTCATACCCTCAGAACACAGAAGAGGAAAAACTGCATAGATTCTCGTTTCATTTTGAAGGAGCTGCAGACCTAAAGTGTGTAGAAGACTTAAATGATTACAAAGGTAACAATCACATTAATAAAACTGTACTTAGGTTTTAGTTTCACTTTTACAAAACAGAGTTCCACATGTACTTTCTAGCATGTATGGCCATCTCTTCACTAGCCCTATGCTGCTGCTCCCCTGCCAGCTCTGTCTCTCCTTTACTCATCTTCTTCTTACAATAAGTAGAGATGTCTGTTGACTTTCTCTTCATTTTCTGCAAATTGACATTACACACAACAGTGATTAATAGTAGCCTACGCATTACACCAGCCCAGCATACTGACATCAGCTAATGTTAGCTTAGCAAGCTAAACTAACGCTAACTAGGATAGCTGCCAAAGTGTGTTTACAGACGAATTATACCTGAAGTCAAGCCAGCCTTTACTGAGCCCCGAGCCTGTTTTCCAGGTCTTCCAGCGGTTTTCTCGTTTGAATGGCATTGAACACACATTTTGATCAGCATAACAGCTAAAGGTAAGCATATCTCCGTGCGTTGCTACCTAAAGCTAACACACTAAAGCCTAAAGTGTTGTGGGGCTTAACAGGCAACGCACGTATACGACTTACCTTCTAGAAGTCTGGTGGATTTTTGTCAAGTCAGTAGAAAAGTCAGTAGAAAGAAACGTTTTGCTGCAACCTGCTGCTGTCTGCGCGAATCTCAGAGTGGTGCGCGCGAGTATCAGAGTGGTGCGCTGAGTATCAGAGTGTTACCATGGTAGCAGAGGGAGAGGGAGGGGCTGCAGTATGATCGTTGGAAGCTCAAATCAAGCGACTCGCTGGCTGTGTATTTGTTGTTAAATATCAGATAAACTACTACGCATACGTGACTGGCGAGGTGGTGGGGGGGCCAGTGTGGGGGCCAACAAATATATCAGGGTGGCTATGGCCCCCCTTGCCCCCCCCCCCCCCCCTTGCTGGCGCCACTGGTGCCGAGAGACAGGAGTCGGAGGCGGGTATCAAAGGTACAAGCGCTATACGTTTATTTAGCATTAACACACCTGTAAACACCTCAAGCCCGGGTAGCAAGACCTTGGTAAACAGGAAGTCCGGCTAACTCAAATGTCCGTGCGGAACAATACCCCAACCCATAGGTCCGTGGGTGAATAATGTCAATCACCACACAAGCCCCCCCAGAATTCACCCATAGTCAAAACCCTCGCACCTGGGAGGAAGTACCACCCGGTGCGTACGGACCACAGGGGCCGAGGAGGGCGAGGGCAGGGGTGCCAACGAGGGTGAGGGCATCCCCACAGGGGGCGGGACATGCGAGGAGCCAACTTCAACCAGCCAACTTCAACCAGTGTTAATTTTGGTTTTTGATTTAGTCTTTAGACGAAAATAGTTATTAGTTTTAGTCACATTTTAGACATTTCTATCCTTCATAGTTTTAGTCTAGTTTTAGTCGACGAAAACTCAAAACGTTTTAGTCGATGAAAAATTACATTTTAGTCAACTTATAGTCAAAATGTGTTCTCTCTTTAAACCAATTCAGTTAGGCAAATACAGGTTTCTGAAATCGGAATCAATGGGACAGCATCAAGTGTTGAAATTCGTAAAGCAACATTTCACTCTCTTAACACTTTACTTGTGTAATATCTAGGGATGGGTATCGTTAAGGTTTTTTTTACAGTACTACTAGTCTTATCGATACTGCTTATCGATCCGGTACTTTAACGGGATTCTTGTTTTTACTTTTTGTTATTTTTTAAAGGGAAAAACTAACAAATTGTTAACAGAATTAATTGCTTTATTTAAATGTGAAATAAATGAAATATATATAATTATGTTATTATATTGTACTGTACTTGAGTAAAATGTTGAGCCACCGGCTGATTTAGGGACCATGTGGAGCGGCAGGTTAAGGGGGTGGTGGGGGGGGGGGAAGTAGCGGAAAAATAAACCTATTAAACTAACTATACAGTGGGGAAAACCTTGGTAAAAAGGTGCGTTTTGAGGGCTTTTTTGAATTTGTCCAGGGTTGGGGCACTGCGGATTTGGGGGGGGAGAGAGTTCCAGAGGGTGGGGGATGCCACACTGAAGGCTCTGTCACCGAAAGTCCGCAACCTGGTGCGGGGGGTGGAGAGGAGATCCTGTCCAGATGATCTTAGCTTCCGGGATGGAGTGTGGTAGCGGAGAAGGTCAGACAGGTATTGGGGGGCGAGGGCATGGAGGGATTTGTAAGTCAGAAGAAGGAGTTTATAGGTGATACGGTGCTTGACTGGGAGCCAGTGGAGGTGGATCAGGGTGGGGGTGATGTGCTGCCAGGGCTTGGTGTGAGTGAGCACCCTGGCAGCTGAGTTCTGCACATACTGGAGCCTGTCCAGTATGGTGGTGCTCTACCCCATGTTTGGGAGTGGCAGTGGAAAAGGTGGGCTGCGTCAAGCCGGGAAACTCTCTGAGAAGGTGCTGAAACTTGTCACCCTGTGAGAGTGAGCTGGATAGCCCGCTGAATGACGCCTCGCCGCGGGTACATGCGAACGAGGCAAACGTCAGCGTCCACCAGGTAGCTGTTCTTGACGTCCACCAGCAGTCTGTGAGTGCACAGGAAGTCTTCGCCGAGGAGGGAGAAGGAGATGTCAGCCGTGAAGAAATCCCACTTAAACCGCCGACCCCCGAAACGCAGGTCCACTCTTGGAAACATTTTTACAATTTGCAAAACAGTAAGTAGGCGTGTATGAATGACCATAACATGAATGACCATAAAAACTGACCATGCATCAGACTTCTGTCATGTTTAGCCTGTTTGAGTCGGTGAGAGAAATTACACTGCCTTGATTTAGCTATTTCAGCATAGTTTGGCTCATAAGTGGTAAGAGCAATCCTGAGACACTAATGCAACTTCTGATTGGTCATGGAGCAACGTGCCTTTGTTTTGATGGAATTCATATGAGAAAAGCTAGACTCACAAGTATAGGTAGATGCAAACATTGTCAGTATAAGTAAGGCCACCATCCTCATTGTGGGGTATGATACTGGCTAACATGGTTTGACCAAAAGTTCACTACACCCTCAGACTGCAGGAGCTGTTTTAAAGCAAAGGAAGACTGCACATCAACCAGCTCCATCTGAAAGAGGCTCTCATCAATGCAAGATATTACCTCTTTTACTTTTACACAGAAGTCTGCATCAGGCTTGATGGAAAACGGGTCACGGGCAAACTGCAATACCTCAATTGGAATGCTGAAGCCTTGGAATCTGTCGGTAAAGTTATCAGTCAATGTTGTCATGAAGTCTGTCATGACTTGCGTTATGTTTGCTCCAGGTGATGTGGTCATAAATGCACAGAGTTTTGGGAAGTGCAGCAGTTTTGTTGTCATTAGGTCTGTTTTGAAGATCGTTAGCTTAGTCTTGAAGGCACAAAGTCTTTCAACCAAATCAGCGATAGACTTTTCGCAACCCTGCAGTTCGCAATTCAAAGTGTTGAGGGGTCCAAAAATGTCACACAAAGTAAACTTCTGCCATAAAGAGGTTTGTAGCTCGTTTGTGCTTAACATGCGAAGGAAAGACACAATCTCCTGGCGGAGTTCACAGAAACGATCCAGGACCTTTCCTTTGCTGAGCCATCGGACATCGTTATGGACGAGTAAGTCCGTGTGTTCAGCAAACGTGTCCGCAAGCAGCTGACGGAACAGGCGGTGTTGTAGGCTGGATGTTGAGCGAATGAAATTCACAATGTTCCTGACAATGTCCATGGTGTTTTTCAAATCACCACTGAGCTTTGCACACAACACAGATTGATGAATTATACAGTGTAAATACTGCATGTGTGGGGCTATGGCAGATAGACGTGCCACCAGCCCCTGCACTCTGCCGATCATAGCTGGAGCACCGTCAGTGACCAACGGGCAAACTTTTTTTAAATCCAGTTGACGTTTGTTAAAAAATGAGACTATATTTTGAAAGATAACCTCACCTGTAGTGTGTCCCTCCAACGGAATAAACCCCAGAAGTTCTTCCCTAAAGTGAACTCCATCGAAATACCTAAATAATAAGTGACGCTGTCTTTTACTTTTTGGTCAATAACCACTTCATCAATGACAGCAAGCATGCACTCTTTAACGGTCTCCGCGTCGGTAAAGGGCCTCTTCTGTCTGGCTAGTGTCCAGGCTACTCGCAGGGATGCTATCGTAGCTCTCTCTTGTTCTGTGCAAAAGTGACTAAAAGCCACTTGACTCCGTTCAAATGATGCTAGCAGTCCCTGTACTTTCCTTCTCCGTTCCTCTGAGCCCACCGGAAAACTGGCAGAAAATGAGCCGTGATTTGAGTTGTAGTGTCGCTTTACGTTGTATTCTTTCATCCCGGATATACTTTCGTTGCACAATAAACACACCGGTTTATTACTTGTTGCTTTTGGCAAAGTAAATACATATTTGTCAGTCCATTCATTTTGGAATTGGCGATTTTCCCAATCAACTTTACGTTTTCTTGGGCTTGGAGAGACATCTTGAAGCTGTTGTTAATTAAGTACTTTCTCTGTGTCACTTATGACCTCCTTGGGGGGGCTGCCTCTGCCTGTACTTTAGTCTGGCCTTGAGAGCTGGCCACTGTCTAGGGATGTTGGTTACGTCCTCCTCACAGAGAACAGACTCGAAGTGGGTCACCATGTTCATAACCTGAACATCACCATATGTAGTTGTGTGTCTGATCTTGGGATGTTCCTGGGGTCAAGAACATGGAAATCACTGAAAGGGGAGGAAGGAAGGAAAATCCTTTCCTTCAGGAAGGAAAATCTCTTTTCTAGGAACTTCACAGAATTCTCCAAGAAGGAATTCTTCACTGTTTCTGGAATACCTGTTCCTTTCAGTGAAGTGATGTGTCCATTGTTCTTACTGTCAAACTTGCCATCCTTGCAGGTTGCCATGTAGGCAGTGTAGACATCACCTCTATTATGCTTAAAGACTTCCAACTTGATCCTGGCCTCACACAACTTTACATCAACATCATAAATGAACAGATCATTACTCACGTTGGCCAACACGTCGAAGACATCTACCATAAAGTGGAGCCCATCAACAAACTTTGCAGACTTCAGTACCTTCAAGTACCCCACACACTTAGCTCCTTCTTCTGTTTTTCTGTTTGAAGCCTCTTCCATGTGTAGGATGACAGAGTTGTCATTTTTTATTACAGCCTTGTATGCCTGAAGTCTTGACGCCATCCACCTAGTGCCACAGGGTGCTGAGAAATATACAGGATCCTCGTCTATAACGGCTGATATGGCATTCACCTCCCTCCTACGTTTACCAGATCCATAGTAGAACCTGTAGAATCTGTAGATGGGGTCCACTCTGTGGCTTTGGTGGCATAGGAGCGACAGCTCCAGCTTGGAAACACCAAATCGAAATGAGCACATGCCCCAACAATTCCCGCAACTTCACAATAACTCCTCCCTTGGCACCTTGGTTAACACTGGCACCATCAAATGTGCAGGCTATTATTTTCTTCTTTATGTCTCCATCTGTTAGGCTGTATGAAACCTGATGTACTTTTATGATTCTGTTTTCTTCAAGTTTGTATTTTGTTGGTCGAACGCACTTATTGTAAGTCGCTTTGGATTAAAGCGTCAGCTAAATGCAATGTAATGTTAGGTCGACATCATGTGCCTCGAGGAGGGCTGCCAGCACACCATTAGCATCAGCTGACTTTACAGACATGATGTCAATGAACTCTGTGGTTGGAAGTCTTTGACATACCTGAAGATAGAAAATAAATAACTTACATCAATAACATTTTTTTAAATGATTTGGCTTATATAAACCTTCCCACACCAGTGTTGCCTTCACCTTTTTTTAAGACTTGGAACACTAAAAAGCAACTTCGCCTTCATTTGCTTTAAACAATTTATTTATATACTTTACCTGTTACAAACTTTTAAGTTAACTGAAAACTAAAACTAATAAAATGCATCAATAAAATGATTGTGAATTAATGACTCATAAACAAAAGGCCCTTTTGGAGATAAAATGTAACTTAAATAAGACAATATATGCACTTACAAAATAATTCAAAATAATAATTACCTAACATATACATTCTCCTGTTCTGTAATAATAATAATACATTTTATTTTGAGGCGCCTTTCAGGACACCCAAGGTCGCCTTACAGTGCATTTAAAAGTTAAAACAGCTAAAACGGAACACAATTTATCGAACCGACAAGGCAATACAGCCGCATGAAAGCATAAGACAGGCGAGACAAGAGTGTGGAGTGACGGAGTGAGAGGAGGGTCTGTGATAGCAGGTTGAATGTGTTTTAGAGTGAGTAGGCCAGTTTAAACAGGTGGGTTTTGAGGTGGGATTTGAATGTCGTGATGGAGTCAGACTGTTTGATGTGAGGAGGCAGAGAGTTCCATAGCCTGGGCGCGGTGCAGCTAAAAGCCCTGGCTCCCATGGTGCTAAGGCGGTAGGTGGGGACAGTCAAGAGTCCGGCTGAGGGTGAGCGCAGGGAGCGGGAGGGGGTGTATTCCTGGAGGAGGTTTGAGAGATAGGTGGGGGTGAGGTTGTGGAGGGCTTTGTATGTAAGCAGAAGGTTTTTGTAGTCAATCCGGTGCTGGACAGGGAGCCAGTTAAGTTGGATGAGGATTGGGGTGATGTGGTCAGACGATTTGGTACAGGTAATGATCCGGGCAGCCGAGTTTTGAATGATTTGGAGTCTGTTGAGTAGTTTTGTGGGTAGGCCAGAGAGGATAGCATTACAGTGGGATGTGACAAATGCATTAACCAGGATTTCGGTGCTGGATTGTGAAAGGGATGAGCGGAGTCTGGAAATGTTGCGGATATGGAAGAAGGCAGTCCGGGTGATGTTTTTTATGTGGGGTGCAAACGAAAGGGTACTGTCCAGGATGACGCCAAGGCTTTTCACTTGGCTGGTGAAAGATACAGGGAAGCCGTCGATCATGATGCTTGGGGGTGGGGTGGTTAGGATTTTGGAGAGGGTGTTTTCTGTCACAGATATATCCGTGGACCCTCTCCCATCAGAGTGAAACATCTTGAAGTCCTTCTCGACTTCTGCAATGGCCTGCACAAATGCCTTGCACCCCTTGTCACTCCGGTAGTGTGTCGGCATTTTAATGCCATTCTTCTCTTGAAGTTTGATGAGGCCCTCAAACGAACGGAAAGGCAGCTTTTGTTTGGCGACATAAAACGCTGTGTTGAACATGGGTTTCAGTTGGTCGTCCATATTTTCTGCCTGCTTCTTGAGAGCCACACACATTGGTCCTGTGCCTTTCTCTGTGACCTCTTTCCTTTGAATGCAGAGAAGGTGATATTTGCTGGACTCGTGTGACTGAAGTGTCTCAATGCGTTTTGACCCTGTGACACCCTCGTACAGTTTACTGTTGTGGTCAGCAATGGATGGATATTCTCTGCAGACCTCACAGAACATGATGTCTTCCACACATCTTACCCACGGAAACTGGGTTTTCCAAGTCTCAATAAATGTTCTTTTCCTCTTGGGTGTCTGGGCGATGTCACCATTGGCCTTTTTAGATGGACCAGCCATTGGTGAGATAACGGAACATGGCCTTTTAGCAGAGGCTTCCTTGTGACCGGGGGGGTCATCGTTCTGCTCACACTCTGGGACTTTCTGAGGAGTCGTTTCAGCATGTTCAGGCTGTTGTTCAGACTCCTGTTCTTGCAGACAAATTATAGATTTTTGTCAACATGAATTTTAGGTACTCGTAGACTCCCCACAAACCTTTCTGCTTCTTGTGGGGGGGTTTTCTGAAATAATTTGATATGCCCCCTATCAAGCCCCTTGGTAAATAAAGACCCCCATTTCAACCCCCCCTCCCTCCCCCTTTTAAAAAAAATAATATTTTACATAGGCCTACCCCTTTTTTATTATCCTTTTTTAAATTAATTTCTTATTTCATAGTTTTTCATAATTTTTATTTGTTTCATCGATTTTATTTTTGATTTGATCAACCTGTGTGAATCTGTGCTGTCCTATTTTTCACCCTTACCCTGTTTCTGTTTGAACTAGGCCTACTGAATTTCCCCACGGAGATTAATAAAAGTCCATTTTATCTTATCTTAGATTGTAGAGTCCCCTTTCAAGCCCTTAATCCACTATTTTCTGACATAATTTATTTCAATTATTTTCCTTGTTCCATTTTACAACTGAGAATTATGTGTACAAACCTTCTTAGAAAAGAAAGACATCTTTTGTTGTCCTCTTGGGGCCACTAGAACCCTCTTCTTCGCCATCGTATTTTACATTTTCTCACAGTTTTATGACACAACGTAAGTGAGAAAAAAGGAAACGTAAAGCGGTCTCAAACAACAATGGCGGACACGGACAATTTGCGAATGAGTTATGCCTTTTGTAAGCTGAATTTATCAATAATTTGTCAATAAATAGGGGCGAAAAACGTCACTTGTCCGTCGGACAAGTCAATTGAAATATCTACTTGTCCGATGTTAACACTGAGATGCCGGGTGTCAATCGAAGAGATAATACATTTTACAGCGTAGGTAGACCAAATGTTTGGAAATGCATGTGTCTGTAATAAGAAGATGAATCCACGAGGATGTCAACAATCCTGTGGGAGCCATCAGGGAAGTAGTATGATGAGAGTCAGGCAGGACAGCAGAGACTGGTTCAGCCACTACTCGAAGTCCAGAACTCAGGATAGAGGATCAAGGACACAGGACCACGTTTTTTATTTATTTAAATTGGTTCTACATTGTAGATTAATACTGAAGACATCAAAACTATAAAACAACACACATGGAATTATTATAGCGTTCTGTGGTTTTTGTGAGTGCACTTGAGTATACATTCAAAGTTCTATTTTCTGGATCCACTGGCCTTCATTTCTTAAAGTGATGATGTTTCTCTTCACTGAGTTGAGTGGGTCTAGCCATAATATGGATTACAACAGTAGTCAAATAGGGCTCTCCACTGTGCACTAACCCTACCTCAAACACATTAAGAAAGCAAGTAAATCCACAAATTGACTCTTGACAAGGCACACGTGTTAATGGAAAACCATTCCAGGTGACGACCTTGTTATGGGAGATTCCTTATTACACCGTATTTCTCGCTTATTCATTAAGGTCACACAGGTCAGAGAGGCCCCATCATCTTGTTATATCAGTCTTATGCCTAGTCACCTGGTTAGTTAAGACAAATGTGTTATTGAGTTAAGTTTCCAGAGAAGAGGCCCCATTGTCTCCCCCGTAATTATTAGGGGTGAGCAGAAGTACAAAGAGGCTCCATAGCTCAGTCGGTAGAGCCTCAGTTTATAATACAGTTAAGTCTTTGTTAGTTAAAGACGTCATGAGATAATGACCTTTCGACATTTAAAACCTATACAAGTATGGCTTTCATAGGGGAAAATGTGTGTGTGTTCATTACAGTAGCTATATATGCCTGTGTAAAACTGCTACTCGTTGGGGCATTTCCACGATTGGTTGCTGTTGAAGCAAGGTGATGTACTCCAATATTATTATTTGTTGTTGTACCGAAAGAACGAGATCGCGGATACAAGCGGCCGAGATGGGTTTTCTCCGCAGGGTGACTGGTGTCTCCCTTAGGGATAAGGTGAGAAGTTCGGTCATCCGGGAGGGACTCGGAGTTGAGCCGCTCCTCCTTCGCGTCGAAAGGAGCCAGTTGAGGTGGTTCGGGCACCTAGTTAGGATGCCACCTGGGCGCCTCCCTAGAGAGGTGTTCCAGGCACGTCCAGCTGGGAAGAGACCAAGGGGTAGACCTAGGACCAGGTGGAGGGATTATATCTCTTCGCTGGCCTGGGAGCGCCTTGGGATCCCCCAGTCAGAGCTGGTTGATGTCGCCAGGGAAAAGGAAGTTTGGGGCTCTCTGCTGGAACTGCTACCCCCACGACCCGACCACGGATAAAATACATCCCCCCCCCCTCCCTAAAAGCCCTCAGCCAGGTTGTGTTGTGACTTGCAGTCTGTTTAATAAATCCATATAAACACATCACAAGGGAAGCTTTAGTTGCCGTGTCTTTATCCTCCGGTCTCT
Source organism: Harpagifer antarcticus (assembly GCA_902827135.1). Classification (NCBI taxonomy): domain Eukaryota; kingdom Metazoa; phylum Chordata; class Actinopteri; order Perciformes; family Harpagiferidae; genus Harpagifer; species Harpagifer antarcticus. Next base: position 15,025 of record CADEHL010000257.1, on the reverse strand, counting down.
AGCGTACAGTCAACTTTTACTAACTATCAATATTGACCAGAAATAATCGTGATAATGATTTTTGCCATAATCGAGCAGCCCTAATTTGAATGCAGGATTTTAATTTGTAACACAGTATTTTCATTCTATAATGTAGGCGTAGTGCAGGGCTATTCAATTGGTGGCCCCCGGGGGATATTTGCTGGCCCTTTGAGTATAATGTTAAAAAGTAAGAGAGTAAGAGTGCCTTTATTCCAGAGAGGGTGTTACTTTGAGAGATAGAGGGGAAGACATTGCCTGAAAACTTGGGCGGGCTCAGGTTTCGAACCCACCTAATAGCTACTGTAGTGACAACTTGTGTCATTTATTCTATCTCTATGTGAATGATTAGATCATTTCACATAAATTAAATGATGTTGATGGTTAAATTAGCTTCACTTGTAGGTCTACTGAGTTCTGAACTTGCCATTTAGATCTATAAAGGCCTTGGGGCTATGTTGTTAGATTGATTTACACACAATATATGCACTCCACTATGCTGTTGTACTGTATCTGAAGCTCTTAATATGATTGCTCATATTTCAAACCATCTTTTTCCCGGCCCCTTGCTTTGGATCATTTTCATCAACCGGCCCTCATTCCAAACTAATTGAATAGCCCTGGAGTAGTGTATCTGTGAACAATCCCAACATTTCATTGTTTACATTGCGGCTAGTGCTAAACCAAAAAAAAAAAAACGTTTTCATTTTTAACGGTAAGTGGAAAGGGGCTGGGCTACATGAGGTGAATTGAGCCAACATAATTAGACAATTTTTTTCTGACTGTGTTGTTGTGGCAATTCTGCACTCACAGGAGGAAATAATTCAAACAGAGAGGAATCAATAAAACACAAACACAGATATAGTTGATTAATTATTATTTCGTTGTACAACAATCGATAATAATGAGGAAACATGACCTTGCATACAAGCAGTCAATAGTGGTAATGCTCCAACGAGTACAAGTCTTTCACATCATATATTGCAGCTGTAATGAACACACACACAATTTCCCTTACATTAGCCAACACACCCACATATGTTCCAGATGTCGAAAGGTCATTATCTCGTGACCTCTTTAGGTGTAATTCATACCCTGTCAGGATATGAACCACCTAACTAACAAGACTAAACTGTATTATCCTGAGGAGGGCCTCTTTGCACTTCCGCTCACCCCTAATAATTGCGGAAGAGACGATGGGCCTCTCTTCTCTGGAAACTGTAATTCAATAACATACCTAATTATATTGACTAGGTCCAAGACTGATATAACAGTATGTTTCCTGTTTCCTGCAGATGTCCAGCAGCTGGTGGTGGTTAAAGAAGAGCCTCTCCCTGACCAGCAGGAGAGGAGCTCCAGTCTGGACCAGGAGGACCCAGATTCCCCCCCACACATTAAGCAGGAACAGGAGGAACTCAGGATCAGTCAGGAGGGAGAGCAGCTTCAGGAGCTGGAGGAGGCTGATATCACCAAGTCCACTTTCACTCCTGACCCTGTGAAGAGTGAAGATGATGAAGAGAAACCTCAGTCCTTTCAGCCTCATCAAAGACAAACTGATCACATGGAAACAGAAGCTGATGGAGAGGACTGTCGAAGACCCGAACCAGCCAGGAACTCAGATCCAGAGAGCAGTTTACAACCAAAGACTGAGGACCACACTGGAGACTCTTCTGAAGACACTGATGACTCTTCTGAACCTGATGCTGAACACAGTGCTGATTGGAAGGAGACCAGAGAACCTGCCTCAGGCTCAAACTCACTGAAAAATAGACAAGAATCTTTCAGTGATCCCCGACGTAGTGCTGAAAAGAAACCATTCAGCTGCTCAGTCTGTAAGAAAGCTTTTCGATATAGAAAAGATCTAAATCGACACATGAGAATCCACACAGGAGAGAAACCCTTTCGCTGCTCAGTTTGTGAGAAAGCTTTTTCACGGAGTGAAAGTTTAAAGGAACACATGAGAGTCCACACAGGAGAGAAAGCACACATCTGCTCAGTCTGTATGAAAGTTTTTTCACTAAGTGGAAATTTAAAGACACACATGAGAGTCCACACAGGAGAGAAACCATTCAAATGCTCAGTCTGTAACAAAGCTTTTTCACGGAGTGAAAATGTAAAAGAACACATGAGAGTCCACACAACAGAGAAAGCACACAGCTGCTCACTCTGTAAGAAAGCTTTTTCACAGAGTGGAAGTTTAAAGGAACACATGAGAATCCACACAGGAGAGAACCCATTCAAATGCTCAGTCTGTAAGAAAGCTTTTTCACAAAGTGAAAATGTAAAGGAACACATGAGAGTCCACACAAGAGAGAAAACACACAGCTGCTCAGTCTGTAAGAAAGCTTTTTCACACAGTGGAAATCTAAAGGAACACATGAGAGTCCACACAAGAGAGAAAACACACAGCTGCTCAGTCTGTAAGAAAGCTTTTTCACAGAGTGGACATTTAAAGACACACATTAGAGTCCACACAGGAGAGAAACCATTCAAATGCTCAGTCTGTAAGAAAGCTTTTTCACGGAGTGAAAATCTAAAGGAACACATGACAGTCCACACAGGAGAGAAAGCACACAGCTGCTCAGTCTGTAACAAAGCTTTTTCACACAGTGGAAATCTAAAGAAACACATGAGAGTCCACACAGGAGAGAAAGCTTTTTCACAGAGTGGACATTTAAAGACACACATGACAGTCCACACAGGAGAGAAAGCACACAGCTGCTCAGTCTGTAAGAAAACTTTTTCACAGAGTGGAAATTTAAAGACACACATGACAGTCCACACAGGAGAGAAAGCACACAGCTGCTCAGTCTGTAAGAAAGCTTTTTCCCATAATGGAAATTTAAAGACACACATGAGAGTCCACACAGGAGAGAAAATATACAGCTGCAATGTTTGTGACAAAAGATTTAAATGGCATGGTCATTTCAAAAGGCACAAGTGTGTTGGTCGTCAGTCCTCACAGCTTAATGAAATTCAAACTGAGGATGACGGAGAGGCAGAGCCTCCAATCAGCAGCTCAGCTGAACACATGGAAACAGAAGCTGATGGAGAGGACAATGAATAAGTCTTATGACAGTTCACATATGAGAGAAATCTGTCTGACTGGATTAACATTGTTGTACAACATCCATATAAGACTTAAATGAACTCCGTCTTTATCAACATAAGTGGACAATATGTTTAATGTTTTTGTCATTCTGATTTATATGTTAACCACTGACTGTTGATGAACCATTTTATTTGGATTGAGGGCTCCAAGTTTCCATATAGGATGATTTGATGTATTGTTCTTTATTTCTAAATGTTTTGTATCATTGCTATCCTGTTAATGATCATAAATGTACCTGTTATCGGAGTGGTTTTGCTTCTGTAACTGTAAGGGAATACATTTTCCTATTTTGTATCCTGATGACCTCATGCCGTTACATGTAATACGTTACTCCCTAAGCCTGTTTTCACCCATCTGCAACCGATTCACTAATAATCACAAATGTTCATTTATTCGACCCCTTGACTCGACTATTTCTTATTTTTATAATCGTTACATCTCCTCAGGACCAAGTTCCCGCATCCTGCCTTTCACCTGCTGATCACCCACTGCTCATTTAAGGTGGACTGACCTTTTCAATGGACCAGCTAGTTTTAGTGTCTTAATGCAAACGTTTTGTAAAATTACGCTAGACCAAAAACGTGCTGTTGGGTTGTGTGCTCTCTGCAGGACGGTGTCTGGACTCAAAGGTTGTTTATGGTATGAGAGCTTCACTCTGTTTTTGTTGTCCAAACGACGCCAACAGAGCGATACGTCTTCTTTCCAGCAGATGGCATAAATGTTACATCATCCAGTTCAACTGTCATCCACATATTAATGATTAAAAACAGCAATGTGTGAGATATGGCTGGTAATTGACTCACAATCTCAACAGAATGTGAAGAGGTTACAGTCTTGCGGTTATGTCCAAGATGTTGTTTTTTGTTGTTTTAAGAGATAATAGGGATTGATGCAGAAACTAACCAGAAGATAGTCTGGATAGAGCCTTCAAAGAACCAGAAAGGGTTTTGAAGATTATCAGGGATATAGAAAGAATACAAATATTACAAATAATTATACTTTCTGCAGTGTCAACATCTAAATACCAAATGTAAAATTACTCATTTATTAATAAATCATATTTATGTTATAATTATGTATTTATCAATTTGTTCATCACCTTAATATTCAAGCTGATAAAGTTGGAGCTATTTTTAATAACATTATTGGCTATCCTGCTTGGTAGTTTATTTTTCGTTGAAATACGAAATAATTTACGAGTTGATTTTAATTTGTACAAAAATCTGAATCAAAAATTGTGCCACAAAAAGTTCCATATTTTCATATGAGATATATTGTTGAGGTGTTAAGTAGCAGAAAACAATTATATAATAAACAGTTAGGTATCGTGTAAGTTCCTCGAGTAAATAATACAGCAATTGAAGTGTGTACATGTAGAAGAATATACCATGAATCGTCCCACAGAGGGGAAATGTACATTCTGCATTTCACCTATCCTAGTGTTAGGAGCAGTGGGCTGCCATATGTACTGCCCGGGTATCAGTGTCGTCAAAGGTGCCTTGCTCAGGGACACATCGGTTGCACTTGGTCTTTCAGGGACTCGTACCGGTGACCTTCCGTTTCCCAAGCCAAGTCCCTATGGACTTCGGTGCTGGACGAAGTATTCCTGGATCACATCAGTTACCCATTAGCCGCGTTCACACCGCGTACTTTGTACTTAGTGCCCGGCACTTATTACCCCAGGGCACTAAGTACCAATCACGTTCACACCGGAGTACTTTTCCCTGAGCAAAGATTACGCAAATGAGCGGCTGACGTCACTTCGTCTTCTTCTGCTTTGGGTTTACTGGCAGGCTGCAAACAACTTCACGGCGTATACTGCCGCCCGAAGTCCCCGGAGTTGGGGACTGGCTTCAGTAGAAGCTGCTGGAACTCCCAGCAGCTTCTTCTCAGCCTTCCGAGTAAATCGCCAGAACGCCGATACCTCCACCTCCTCATCACTCCACCGCTCCCATGTTTTTTTTTGTGTTGCCATAAGTTATTCTCTCTCCGTTGGTGCGTGGGGATAATGCTAATGCTAATAATGCTAATACCACAATACAATGCTGGCTTCACAAAACTTTTCAGAGTTTTACGGGGCGTGGTTTGCAATTCGCCCAGTCAATCAGAACTTGGGCACTTTTTCCCCCCAGGATAGTACCACCTCTAAAACCACCTCCAGCAGGCACTAAAAATGGGGGTAAAAGTTCCCGGCACTAAGTTCTCTTTTTGGTGTGAACGCAACATAAGGGGTACTAACGGAACTAAAGGGGAAAAGTACTCCGGTGTGAACGCGGCAATTGAGGATGTTTGAACCCAAGCCAATACAGTGCAGACGATGTTGAAGGGTGGTCACAGTTCTTTGGTCTGAAGACATGCCTTGGTGATTTGTGGCAAATATAGGGATAAGTTGTGCAGCGGTAGAAACTGAGAAGGAACCAAAGTATAGTCAGTGTGGGGGGAATCACAAAGCATGGCGATCAGATTGTCCAAAGAGAGAGATTAAAATAACCAAGAATAGGTCCAACAAAACAATGCATGAGGAAGAAGAACCAAAGCAAGGGAAGTGTTGGAGCCATAATGTATCTTGTTTGTTTTAATTGTATCTGCACAAGTTGAAAGTATAATGCAGTTCCAACATTGAACACAGGATGGAGCATTCAACTTATGAGTGCATATAAGTAATCACCGGGTGATCAGATTCAGGTGTGTGGGACGGAAGCAAACAGTGTTTTGACCGTGTCTGGAGAAGCCCTGTCGAGATGAGCCGAGTTAAACCTGTTTGTATTCAGCGTGACTGGCATGCATATTGAACACAAAATAAATGGATCGATACTAGATTGAAAGATACACGACTCGTATGGACATTGTTTTATCGTCTGGAACACGCGTCAGAACAAAGGTCTCCCGTTCCCATCCCTCAGTGGCTTGAGTATAGATTAGGTTAAATAGTCACTACAGGTAGAGTCGAGAAAATAGGGAGTGTAAAGCAGGTAGGAGTCATGAGGAATATTGGCGTGTCTGTCCATGAGGATCAACTGTGCTGCTGAGGCAGAAAGAAAGTCAGAAAGAACCAAAATAGTTGTTGATGCCGTAAGAAAGTTTCTGACAATGGTGGGAGTTATATTGGAGAGGAAGTACAGCGGCTGCTGAGAGAGGCTTTCATGTCCTCTCAGAGCCTTGAGCAATGATATTAGTAGGCTAGTTACTCGAGATAAGAGGTTAACATGGCAAGCTGTATTATGTTAATTTATTTTCCTTTTTCCTATATTAGTATTTTCCGTTAGCAGAGATGGCAAAAGTACACACATCCTTTACTCAAGTAGAAGTACAGATACTCGTCTTTAAAAATACTCGGTAGAAGTACTGACTAAACTTCTTTACTCAAGTGAAAGTAAATAACTTTGAAATGTACTTCAGTAAAAGGTACCCATAACTAGCAGCTGTTTTAAAGAGTACCTGACCTCCCTTTATATCAATAGAACAATAATATCATTGTTAGCTAATGAATGTTTCCATGCTGAACAACGGCAACATGACAACGTTTCCATTGGTCCCTCTTCTTTAGAGAAGACCAGGAAGTGATGGATACACGGATCGTGTTCAAATCAATAGACACGCAATGACTCTAAAGAATAATGATCACGCATCAAACACACATTCAGACTAAAGAAACCAGCCTGTTGTAAGAAATAGAAAGTACAGGTATTTGTGTTCAACATGTAAGAAGTAGAAAGTACAGGTATTTGTATTTGTTATGACCTGGCTCAAAAGGCCACAACAAAAAGGAGACACACCATGTCAATGGTTATCAAAATATGTTTATTTAAAGGAAACAATCCAAATTAGCCAAATTAGATGAAGTGCAACAATAAGTAAGGCATGAGGTGTGGACGTCAGTGGTATCAGTAGTGTAAATGCAGGGTGAGGGTTGCATGAATGTGTATGTGTGAGAGTGTTACTAAAGTAACAACAACATATACTCAACAAAACCGGGGGCCTGTACGGAAAAGCAGAGAGGGCACAGAGAGGAGCAGAGAAGAGCAGAGAGGTTCTAAATAGCTGCAGGACACCAGACCCAGGTGCCCTGAGTTACTGCAATCAATGCAAACACCAATCACCACAGCACAGACAGGACAGCCACCTCCTCTCTACTGATGCACCCACAGGTGCATCACAGCCCCCCCCTTAAGACGGAGGCCCCAAAGGGATCCCCGAAACAACACCAAATATCCAGAGCCAGAGAGACTTCCTACCCCACCGGGGCACGAGAGAGAGCATCCGCCACAACGTTGTCCTTGCCCTTTCCACCGCTACATACAGGCGATGACGAAAGCCCTGTACATAGTCCACTACATTTTTAGGTGGCTCACCCTCAACCAAACCATCCTGGAGAACAGATAACACACCACGCACCTTATGCCCAAAGACCAAATCATTAGGGCTGAACCCTGTACTTTCCTGAACGACTTCCCTGGACGCCAACATGAGCCATGGAAGTCCCTCCTCCCAGTCCTTCCCCATTTCCATACAATAAGCACGCAGCATGGACTTCAATGTTTGATGAAACCGCTCTAGCGCCCCCTGGCTTTGGGCATGGTAAGCCGATGCACGGTTATGCCTCACCCCCAGCTGCTGTAGGATCTGTTTGAACATATGGGAAGTAAAGTTGGTACCCTGGTCGCTTTGAATCACACGTGGGATCCCAAATGTGGAGATGAACTGGGTTAAAGCCCTAACTACTGGCTTCACTGAAATGCAGCGCAACGGAAACGCTGCAGGATACCCTGTAGTCTGGCACATTATAGTAAGCATGTACGCACAACCGGACTTAGATGGAGGCAACGGCCCCACACAATCTATGATCAAATGCTCAAAAGGTTGACCAAGGGCTGGAATGGGACTGAGGGGTGCAGGCTTCACCACCTGACTTGGTTTACCAGTGAACTGACATATGTGGCATGCTTTAATATAACTTGCAAGATCGCGCTTTAACCGAGACCAGAATAAATAGCGTAGGACACGGTCATAGGTTTTTTTTATCCCGAAATGTCCACCACTATCATGCGCAGTTTGCAATATCACATCACGAAAGCTACTCGGCACCACCACCTGAATAATTGCCTCCCCCACAGCATCACCAACACAGGGCACCCACTTACGCACCAGCAAGTCCCCCTGAACAAAGTAACGCTGGGCTATGTCTCTGACCTTCTCTGCCGGCAACAACTCAGTCCACAGAGCAGAAAGAGATGAATCGTCCTTCTGACTCCTGACCCAGTCCTCCTTTGACACCGACGAAGGGAGATCAGGCAGTGAGACCACATGTACTCACAAAGACCGTCAAAACTTGTAACCTTTGCTGCCGCGCACCACCGCTGAAAATGAGAAGTTAAATCACGGATAAACTCCACATGTGTCTGCTTATCTCCCTTGACCCAACTTCTGAACCTTTGACGATACGCTTCAGGAACCAATTCGTAAGACTTCAACACCGCTGATTTTACTCTATCATAGTCAAAAGCATTTTCGCCACAAACAGCTGAAGAGGCTTCCTGTGCTCGCCCAGTGAGTACACACTGAAGTAACAGCACTCTGTCCGAATCTGACCAGTTTCTTGCCTCTGCTATGCATTCAAATAGAGTGAAAAAAATGTCCGGGTCACGCTCATTGAACTTTGGCACTAATCGCAAGTAAGGAAAAGGTCTGCCTTATGGACAGAGTTAACATGGGATTTGTCCTTCAAATGTACAATGTCCGCACAATGGAAATGTGACGTCAACTTATAATGCAAAGTCCCTGCCACCGACAGGACAAATTGTACCAACTGTACCTACATACATTCAACACTTGGGGATGCTCTATGCATGTGTCTGCGTCAACCCCGTGGATCATGTACATTACATCTGGGGTCCACGAAGCTGACACCCTGCTAACAGCTGTGATACCCGCATAAAAGCACTGATCTGAGGGTAAAATAATCATCATTCTGTATATAAATATGCTATGTCAATATCCTGGACATTTCCTTTTAAATTTTGGGGTCCACGAAGCTGACACCCTGCTAACAGCAGTGACTCTGCTGCCCTTATGTGCTTGTACATTTCATGAGTCAAAAACAGCTTTCTGCCCTGGAAATGATTTCTAACCATTATTACCGTTATGGAGGGGCTGCAGGAACACTTTACCCAGCTTTCACACACTCATTCCGGGGTAATAAAGCCATGTTCATCACCCTGGAGCTCTGCCTGGGACCGTGGGACCCTGTGCATCAGCCTGGAGCTCTGCCTGGGACCGTGGGACCCCGTGGGACCCAGCATTACAAACATATTAATCAGGCATTTTAACACTTTTTCCCATGAAAATGATTTTTATTCACTATCATGGGGCTATATAAATCAAATTCCGGGTAATTAGGAGCACAATTGTACCTTTTACTATTTAAATGTATTTGTATTATATATTTTTGGGCTATTAAAATGACATTTCTGGGTGACTTTGTCAGTTTATGGAGCTTAGCCCACAATTCCCGGAGGTTCCAGGCCGAATTTGGGAGCTCATCGGCGGCCTGCCATGCGCCCCCACCCGTGGAAAGCAAAAAAAGTAAAGAAAACGGTCAATTATATCTTAAAATAATCAAAAATGAAGTTTAAAAAAATTCTCGAAAAAATGGCAGAGTGCCCACGGAGGAGGGGCTCAAGTCTTCGGCGCATCCGGCGAAAGCCCCGGACACATTTCCACTTCCCCGTTTCAATTGACAACGAAGAGGGGATTCGAGACCTCCCTTCCTCCGTCAAATAAATCTATTCATGTTTTCCAAGCTACCATCTGCACGAAATCGGAAACCCAGTTTTTGAGAGCACTTAGAAAAAAACCGGCTGTTTCACATCATGGAGGAATGTGTCCGTTACATGAGTGCTTTGGCTCGGATACAATTGTTGCCTGGAGGACCCCAATCATGGTTCTTAACAAAGTTAAAGTGCCTCTGGAGGAATACAAGGGGAGTTGTCACGGAATAATGAGGCACTATTTTCGGATACATTTTATCCATTTTCACCCCTTCCTCTGGTTCTTCCAAAAGTTAACTGACTTTTTCTCCCTCTGGAGGAATGCAAGGGGAGTTGTCAGGGAACTTTACCCGCATATGAGGCACTATTTTCGGATACATTTTATCCATTTTCACCCTTTTCTATGGTTCTTCCAAAAGTTAACTTAAACTTGTTCTGCCTCTGGAGGAATGCAAGGGGAGTTGTCAGGGGACTTTACCCGCATATGAGGCACTATTTTCGGATACATTTTATCCATTTTCACCCTTTTCTATGGTTCTTCCAAAAGTTAACTTAAACTTTTTCTGCCTCTGGAGGAATGCAAGGGGAGTTGTCAGGGGACTTTACCCGCATATGAGGCACTATTTTCGGATACATTTTATCCATTTTCACCCTTTTCTATGGTTCTTCCAAAAGTTAACTTAAACTTTTTCTCCCTCTGGAGGAATGCAAGGGGAGTTGTCAGGGGACTTTAACCGCATATGAGGCACTATTTTCGGATACATTTGATCCATTTTCACCCTTTTCTATGGTTCTTCCAAAAGTTAACTTAAACTTTTTCTGACTCTGGAGGAATGCAAGGGGAGTTGTCAGGGGACTTTACCCGCATATGAGGCACTATTTTCGGATACATTTTATCCATTTTCACCCTTTTCTATGGTTCTTCCAAAAGTTAACTTAAACTTTTTCTGCCTCTGGAGGAATGCAAAGGGGAGTTGTCAGGGGACTTTACCCGCATATGAGGCACTATTTTCGGATACATTTTATCCATTTTCACCCTTTTCTATGGTTCTTCCAAAAGTTAACTTAAACTTTTTCTGCCTCTGGAGGAATGCAAGGGGAGTTGTCAGGGGACTTTAACCGCAAATGAGGCACTATTTTCGGATACATTTTATCCATTTTCACCCTTTTCTATGGTTCTTCCAAAAGTTAACTTAAACTTTTTCTGCCTCTGGAGGAATGCAAGGGGAGTTGTCAGGGGACTTTAACCGCAAATGAGGCACTATTTTCGGATACATTTTATCCATTTTCACCCTTTTCTATGGTTCTTCCAAAAGTTAACTTAAACTTTTTCTCCCTCTGGAGGAATGCAAGGGGAGTTGTCAGGGGACTTTAACCGCATATGAGGCACTATTTTCGGATACATTTTATCAATTTTCACCCTTTTCTATGGTTCTTCCAAAAGTTAACTTAAACTTTTTCTCCCTCTGGAGGAATGCAAGGGGAGTTGTCAGGGGACTTTAACCGCATATGAGGCACTATTTTCGGATACATTTTATCCATTTTCACCCTTTTCTATGGTTCTTCCAAAAGTTAACTTAAACTTTTTCTGCCTCTGGAGGAATGCAAAGGGGAGTTGTCAGGGGACTTTACCCGCATATGAGGCACTATTTTCGGATACATTTTATCCATTTTCACCCTTTTCTATGGTTCTTCCAAAAGTTAACTTAAACTTTTTCTGCCTCTGGAGGAATGCAAGGGGAGTTGTCAGGGGACTTTACCCGCATATGAGGCACTATTTTCGGATACATTTGATCCATTTTCACCCTTTTCTATGGTTCTTCCAAAAGTTAACTTAAACTTTTTCTGCCTCTGGAGGAATGCAAGGGGAGTTGTCAGGGGACTTTAACCGCATATGAGGCACTATTTTCGGATACATTCTATCCATTTTCACCCTTTTCTATGGTTCTTCCAAAAGTTAACTTAAACTTTTTCTGCCTCTGGAGGAATGCAAAGGGGAGTTGTCAGGGAACTTTACCCGCATATGAGGCACTATTTTCGGATACATTTTATCCATTTTCACCCTTTTCTATGGTTCTTCCAAAAGTTAACTTAAACTTTTTCTGCCTCTGGAGGAATGCAAAGGGGAGTTGTCAGGGGACTTTACCCGCATATGAGGCACTATTTTCGGATACATTTTATCCATTTTCACCCTTTTCTATGGTTCTTCCAAAAGTTAACTTAAACTTTTTCTCCCTCTGGAGGAATGCAAGGGGAGTTGTCAGGGGACTTTAACCGCATATGAGGCACTATTTTCGGATACATTTTATCCATTTTCACCCTTTTCTATGGTTCTTCCAAAAGTTAACTTAAACTTTTTCTGCCTCTGGAGGAATGCAAAGGGGAGTTGTCAGGGGACTTTACCCGCATATGAGGCACTATTTTCGGATACATTTGATCCATTTTCACCTTTTTCTATGGTTCTTCCAAAAGTTAACTTAAACTTTTTCTGCCTCTGGAGGATTGCAAGGCGAGTTGTCAGGGGACTTTACCCGCATATGAGGCACTATTTTCGGATACATTTTATCCATTTTCACCCTTTTCTATGGTTCTTCCAAAAGTTAACTTAAACTTTTTCTGCCTCTGGAGGAATGCAAGGGGAGTTGTCAGGGGACTCTACCTGCATTATGGTACACTATTTTGGGATACATTTTTCCCGTTTTCATGGTTCTCCCAAAGGTGAACTCAGACTTTTTCTTGATTTCTCACTGATCGAATGGCAAACGCGACCCGCCATCGGAGGGCCTCTGCTGGCCCGGCCTCGTGCCGGTGCTTTGGCGGTCGGTTCCTCCGAACTGCGGGGTGACTCTAATGGCCGGGAGGGTGTGCTGTGTGGGGGTAACCCTGCATGTCTCTTCCCTCCCGGGCCGCCCGATATGAAGCGTGACCGAGACGTACCGTCTAACTAAGGGGTCCCACCACGGGTCCCGCAGCGGGATGGAGGTTCTGGGCTGGAACCTCCCCACATCCGCCGCGGTGCGCACGGCAAACACTGTCGTTTCTCGAACTCTCCACTGTTGCATAGCGGCCTTTGTCGGCTGCGGCAATCAGCAATTGGCCTTGCTCCGGGCACTGGTTCCCCCGGGGACCAGTGTTCGGTGGCTTCACATGATATAGGGTCGACCCTACTTCATCACAGGCTACCTGTTTGATCCTGCGTAACAACCATATATGCTTGTCTGCAAAGAGTGAACAGCCTGGTCCTGCCCTGGTGTTCCTCTACGGCTAGTGTCCAGCCGTCAGCTGTGCTATCAGCAAATTTGACCCGCCATCGGAGGGCCTCCGCTGGCCCGGCCTCGTGCCAGTGCGCTGCCGGTCGGCTCCTCCATACTGCGGGTTATTCTCCTCTGACCGTACTGATCGAATGGCAAACGTGACCCGCCATCGGAGGGCCTCCTCCCCGGGTCCACATGCCGGACTAGTTTGTTATGTTTGGAAAGGGGTAGAGAGAATGAAATGAAGAAGTGATCGGATGTGTGGAGCGGGTTTACAGAGAGGTTAGAAGTAGAGCAGTTCCTTGAGAATATGAGATCAAGGACATTGCCAGCTTTATGAGTTGGTGGGGATGGAGACAGTGAGAAAGCAAAGGTGGTTAACAGAGATGTTAGTTCAGCTATCTTCCCTGTCTGGAGGTTGAAGTCTCCGAGAAGTACAGCGGGAGGGTCAGTTTCAGGGATGTGTGAGAGGAGATGATCTAATTCCTCCAAGAAGTCCCCCAAGGCGCCTGGTGGACGGTAGAGAACAACAATGGTTCATTGTATATCCTATACAACGGCATGGAATTCAAAGGTGGAGGGAGTGAAGTTAGGTAGCTTGAAGAGGGAACAGCTCCATTTGGGAGAGAGCAGGAGACCAGTGCCACCTCCTCTGCCAGTGGGTCTGGGTGTATGGGAGAAGGAGTATGCTGTGGAGAGAGCTGCTGGGGTGGATGTGTTGGATGGAGTAATCCAGGTCTCCGTGAGAGCAAGGAAATCCAGGGACTGCAGGGAAGCGTAGCCAGAGATGAAGTCAGCCTTAGGAACAGCTGACTGGCAGTTCCACAGGCCACCTGAAACTAGATGTTGGATGTCAGTGGAGCATGAGGGATAGACGAGAGCAGGCCGGTTATAGCGATTAGGAGATACACGGGGCCAGTGATAATTGCGAGAGGACACATGAACAGGAATGGAGAAAATACACATGATTATAGCATGAGGGGCTAGAAACTAAAGAAAAGAAAAGAAAATACTAGAGATACTTAGCTCAATCAAAGTAGGATTTGCCTCCTCTTTGCCTCCTGCAGGACTCCAATGTCTTCGTCAGTCTGACGCTGAAGCTGACGCTCCAGGAAAGAGCTACCTAAATTGGAGCCAGATTGCTGAGTTCTCACAGCTGTGGGGCCACGCCCCTCTAATTAGTTAACTCTCTACAGCTGATGGGCGACAGCAGAGTGTCCCTGCCTATATTGTAATGCAGGGTTGAGAGCCCCACTGAGACCTGTGTAACAGGTTCACTTTGAGCAGATCTGAGATTTAAAATCTCTCAAAAGCGCCGTTTCAGCTACAATAACTTATTGTTCTCTTTTATCCGTTCGCCTGTATCTACTTGTCTTTCATCCTTTTCATTTCATTTCATTTTTTTTATAACTAATGTTGTTGATATATTGTGATTTTTAGGGTGTCTATTATCATCTGGCTGGGGACCACAGCTGGCAATTAGCCATGTCGGCTAAAGCTGCTCCATTTCTGTCTTTTGTGACAGTTCATCGATGGGGACCGTCCACGACACGATACATAAATAAACTGAACCTCCAGCCTCGACTATTGCAATGCAGTCCAGCCCGGGGTTCAAAGAGAGGCTCCAATAGGTCCAGAACTCTGCTGCTGGGTCCTCACCCACACCAAGCCCTGGCAGCACATCCACCCCACCCTCATCCACCCCACCCTCATCCACCCCACCCTCATCACCCCACCCTCATCCACCTTCACCCTCACCACCCACCCTCATCACCCCACCCTCATCACCTTCACCCTCATCACCCCACCCTCACCACCCCACCCTCATCACCTTCACCCTCACCACCTCCCCACCCTCATCACCCACCCTCACA
>CADEHL010000256.1:0-46223 GCA_902827135.1 Harpagifer antarcticus | reverse complement strand
AATCGACTGACAGCCCTCGTTTGAATATCTGCTGACTGCGATCAACTCTCTTTATGTAGCCATCATGATATCAATTTAAACAACGATCTATAATATTATTGATTATTTAAAGTCCCTCTCACAAACAGCATGTTCTCATGTTTCCTATTTTTAAGACGTATTACATTTATATCGTTTTTTAGCCTATACGCTGATTTATTTAACCTTACTATAAAATCCCCTTTCCAACATTTATGTATCTGTGTTACATCGCCCCCGTTACATCGCCCCCGTTACATCGCCCCCGTGTAATGTAGCCACCATGAAACACGGCGTCTGTGATATGGATTCATCTAGAACCTTCTGGATGAAACTCCCTGTTTGTTTTGTACCAATGTGTTGTTGTTTTGAATCGTCATGACTTGTTAGGCTTCTACTTGTTAGAGTAAGAAGCTTCAGGTGTGTGAGGAGTGTTCACATCCCTAAAGACAAAGAGAAGGTCACACAGATGTTTCATCAGATCAGAATATTGAGGGCAGTCCGCCCCGGCAGAGAGGGAGCTCACAGCGAGGGAAGGTTTGTCTGCCCCCTGCTGGCCGGGAGACGCAGCTGCAGGGGCTGACTCAGATCTCTAATTTAATACAATACATGTACCTTATAATTTCAAAATTACTTTCTTCACTTCCATATTTAGGTTTCCTGTAAATGTTATATTTATAATTTAGTAGTATTTCTCTTCAGTTTTATAATTCATGTCTTGCTGAATTGAGTGATTTATTTCATATTGAACTTATTAACCTTAAAAGTGGGAATATTTAGAGATCAAATCTGAATATTACTATATTTACTGTAGAGTATTCCTACACTCTGGTACTTCTACTTTACTCAAGATCTGTACATAAAGGAAAGAAGCTGGTCTCTGAGGTGCAGAGAGGAGCTGATTGGTCCAGCTGTAGATTCACGGAGGGCCCGCTATAGTAACTGAACCAGAGAGTCATGTCAAATGACATCGACCAATCATATCGTCCCTCTAAATGGGTGGGCTTTATTATCGCAGACATTATGACAAGCTCCGCCCGCTGTGAAGTTTATGCACGAGTTATAACAACGGGTCAAGACAGGCGGAAGTAGCTGATTAGCATAAGTTCGTTCATGATGGCTCTCTTCAGCGATAGTGATGACATCGTTGCCAAATTATTAACCGAATCATTTTCAAGATTGAGTTCCAATGATGAGCTGGAGCGGCAACGGATCAGCTGACTGACCCGCGAGCGCTTCATCCAGAAGGACAGGAGGACGGACTTAGTGTTTCAGTGATTAGATCATCAAAGGTCGGCCTGAGTCATTTTCAATGCGGGCCGCCGTGCCGACTTAGTTCATGTGTAATTGTTACTTGGCTGGGGGTGCCCTGTCCTGATGGTGTTTACATGGTGTTGTTCTGTGTGGTAGAGGGTCGCTGCCATTGATGTGTTTTGCACCCCGGGCCGCTGTTCTGATATTCCGCTGAAGTCTACGCTGTGACGTAGTAACTCTTCTTTTTTATCGAGGGAAGGGGGGGGGGGTGGGGGGGGGGGCTAGGTATAAAAGTCACAGCTCGCCACTGCTTTTCCCTGCATGTCACGCTCTGCCACTCCGATAGGGAGCTCTGCTCTGAATACCTGTTCACCACCTGAGCTGTTCTAACAGCTGTTCACCACCTGAGCACACCATGTGTCAGCTCCTTTTAGAATAGTGTTTCTTCTCTTCTCAGAGAAAGTATACGCCGAGAGGCACAACGTGACTACGTAAATGCACTCTCCCGTTTAAATGAGTTCAAGGGAAAGGGGGTGAAAAACTAAAGTAATCAAAAGAAGGAAGTAGAGAGGCCTAAATGCCCTCTCCTAGATTCAGGTAAAGGAAAGAACTGGGGAACAAACAAGGACAGGAGGAAAGGCCCAACGAGTCAACGTCAACACACTCTCCTAGAACAAGGTGAACGGGGTAGAAAGAATATCGTAAGAAACGGAGATAGAGAGCACAGCAACCTATCTCTTCTTCAGATGTACTCCCCCACCTTGAGAAGCGACTCTGTGCCCCATCCCCCTCTACCAGACCTTAGACCCGCAGAGGGAGAGGGGAGGGACCAACCCCAAGGGGGGGGGGTTTAGGGTTTTAAAAGAAAACCCAGCAGAGATCCAAAATAGATGAAGAAGTAATTACAGACGGTTTATAAAACCAAGACGTTATTCCTCATCTCTAAAATGTTCTAATCTAATTCAGGGTTTTACCAACTCAGCTCCTCTCTAAGGTCTCCCCGCCCCCAACCTACTCATCATAACAAACTGAAACCCCATAAAACCCCAATAATATTAATAACATTTAATAATATTAAAAATAGTATCAATTCTGAGGATAACTAAATAACTAGATAATTAAACAAAAGCCAGAGAAAAAAAGTGAGTTTTAAGAGTTGATTTAAAACCCCCAGGGTCTGGGTCGACCTCACATGGAGGGGCACACTAAAGCCCCCAGGGTCTGGGTCGACCTCACATGGAGGGGCACACTAAAGCCCCCAGGGTCTGGGTCGACCTCACATGGAGGGGCACACTAAAGCCCCCAGGGTCTGGGGTCGACCTCACATGGAGGGGCACACTAAAGCCCCCAGGGTCTGGGTCGACCTCACATGGAGGGGCACACTAAAGCCCCCAGGGTCTGGGTCGACCTCACATGGAGGGGCACACTAAAGCCCCCAGGTCTGGGCCGACCTCACATGGAGGGGCACACTAAAGCCCCCAGGGTCTGGGTCGACCTCACATGGAGGGGCACACTAAAGCCCCCAGGGTCTGGGTCGACCTCACATGGAGGGGCACACTAAAGCCCCCAGGGTCTGGGTCGACCTCACATGGAGGGGCACACTAAAGCCCCCAGGGTCTGGGTCGACCTCACATGGAGGGGCACACTAAAGCCCCCAGGGTCTGGGTCGACCTCACATGGAGGGGCACACTAAAGCCCCCAGGGTCTGGGCCGACCTCACATGGAGGGGCACACTAAAGCCCCCAGGGTCTGGGTCGACCTCACATGGAGGGGCACACTAAAGCCCCCAGGGTCTGGATCGACCTCACATGGAGGGGCACACTAAAGCCCCCAGGGTCTGGGTCGACCTCACATGGAGGGGCACACTAAAGCCCCCAGGGTCCAGCGTGGTCCAGACCTCTTCCGGTGAGAGGAGCTGAATAACGTTACGCCGACGGGGGAACAATAGTGCATGAAGGCAATCATATACACACACACATATATACACACACATATATACACACACATATATACACACACACATATATACACACACACAGGATGCTCACAGGCCGGTTAATGCAGGAGGCGACAGCCGTCACATTAGTGTGTTTTGGGGGAACTGTCAGTGAGGACCAACCCTTGTATTCTCAAACCACTGTGGTCGTGTGTTTTGGGGAAGTGCCCGCCGCGCTGTCGATGTGTTCACGGATGGGGTAAGAGGACAGTTCTCAGAAAGAGGACAGTTCTCAGAAAGAGGACAGTTCTCAGAAAGAGCGCGAGAACAGGAAGTCAGAAAGTGACCCAAGAAGTTTTACTGAAACATATTTCACAACCGCCGTCTGTCGGAGCAGTCGGAGAGAGTCCCAGAGAAACCAGTCGGAGCAGTCGGAGAGAGTCCCAGAGAAACCTGTCGGAGCAGTCGGAGAGAGTCCCAGAGAAACCAGTCGGAGCAGTCGGAGAGAGTCCCAGAGAAACCAGTCGGAGCAGTCGGGAGAGAGTCCCAGAGAAACCTGTCGGAGCAGTCGGAGAGAGTCCCAGAGAAACCAGTCGGAGTAGTCAGAGAGAGTCCCAGAGAAACCAGTCGGAGCAGTCGGAGAAAGTCCCAGAGAAACCAGTCGGAGCAGTCGGAGAGAGTCCCAGAGAAACCTGTCAGAGCAGTCAGAGAGAGTCCCAGAGAAACCAGTCGGAGCAGTCGGAGAGAGTCCCAGAGAAACCAGTCGGAGCAGTCGGAGAGAGTCCCAGAGAAACCAGTCGGAGCAGTCGGAGAGAGTCCCAGAGAAACCTGTCAGAGCAGTCAGAGAGAGTCCCAGAGAAACCAGTCGGAGCAGTCGGAGAGAGTCCCAGAGAAACCAGTCGGAGCAGTCGGAGAGAGTCCCAGAGAAACCAGTCGGAGCAGTCGGAGAGAGTCCCAGAGAAACCAGTCGGAGCAGTCGGAGAGAGTCCCAGAGAAACCTGTCGGAGCAGTCGGAGAGAGTCCCAGAGAAACCAGTCGGAGCAGTCGGAGAGAGTCCCAGAGAAACCAGTCGGAGCAGTCGGAGAGAGTCCCAGAGAAACCTGTCAGAGCAGTCAGAGAGAGTCCCAGAGAAACCAGTCGGAGCAGTCAGAGAGAGTCCCAGAGAAACCAAGGATGGCAGGAAGGGACGGGAACATCCTCCTGGGCTTCATGGTCTTGCTGGCAGGTAGGCTGCTGGTGGGGGGGGGGTCAGACCTGCACACAGACATGAAGAACCACTGATCTCTGTGGTCACTGTGGTCGTGTGTTTTGGGGAAGTGCCCGCCGCGCTGTCGATGTGTTCACGGATGGGGTAAGAGGACAGTTCTCAGAAAGAGGGCGAGAGCAGGAAGTCAGAAAGTGACCCAAGAAGTTTTACTGAAACATATTTCACAACCGCCGTCTGTCGGAGCAGTCGGAGCAGTCAGAGAGAGTCCCAGAGAAACCAGTCGGAGCAGTCAGAGAGAGTCCCAGAGAAACCTGTCGGAGCAGTCGGAGAGAGTCCCAGAGAAACCAGTCGGAGCAGTCGGAGAGAGTCCCAGAGAAACCAGTCGGAGCAGTCAGAGAGAGTCCCAGAGAAACCAGTCGGAGCAGTCGGAGAGAGTCCCAGAGAAACCAGTCGGAGCAGTCAGAGAGAGTCCCAGAGAAACCTGTCGGAGCAGTCGGAGAGAGTCCCAGAGAAACCAGTCGGAGCAGTCGGAGAGAGTCCCAGAGAAACCAGTCGGAGCAGTCGGAGAGAGTCCCAGAGAAACCTGTCGGAGCAGTCGGAGAGAGTCCCAGAGAAACCTGTCGGAGCAGTCGGAGAGAGTCCCAGAGAAACCAAGGATGGCAGGAAGGGACGGGAACATCCTCCTGGGCTTCATGGTCCTGCTGGCAGGTAGGCTGCTGTCAGGGTGTCTGTACGGGTAGACTGATCTCTGTCATGCAGGGGGGGGGGGTTCAGACCTGCACACAGACATGAAGAACCCCCTACAGAGTCCTTGTGGGTCTTGTTGGAGTCCACTGAATGGGAGTATAGGGTACAGGCCCGTAGTATGTATTTGGCTGCTGAGTACCTGAGCACTTGTTGTCGGCCTCTTGTCCACATGCTTCACCTGAAGAGGCGTTCTGAGTAAGGGGCTGTGAGGACTGCAGTGAATACCAGAGACTTCTTCATGTAGACGTATCTTCCCTTCACGCTCTCACTTCCCTTTCTGCTCAACATTATGTTAATACACTTCCTTCTATGTACTTGGTCCTGCATGTACAGTACATGTCACCTCACAGGACACAGACACATCCTTCAGGTTCTTTGTTCTGAACGAGAACCACTAAAGTCAAAGCAGTGCTGGAGACCTCAGTGTACCTGTGAGGACACACAGCGTTTGAGTTATAATCAGAGCTCTGTGCGTCTCGGGCGTTTCATTCAGAAACACCCGATACAGGCGTCACCATCTTGGTTTAAGGACGTCATCATCTAGTCTCTTCACCGTATGGGACTGTGAGGCTCTCTGATAATACGCCACACATCCTGAGCTCCGGTCATCCTTTGTATTTCTACCACACGGTTTAGCCGGCAGTCCGACCGGCTCTCGGTCCAAACACTCGTCTGTCTCTCCGGTGCTGTCGTCCTGTTGAGATCAAACCTCACATCTCTCTTCACACTCAGAGAGATCGTAGAAACTGAAGTATGTTTTCCTTGTTCTGCAACCAGGCGTGTCTCCAGGGGCTTGGGGTCAGAGCGTGAAATATCCAGGTCCGGTTTGTGGCGTGAAAGGGTCAGAGGTCACCCTCCCCTGCACCTTCTCAACACCGAAGTCTTTGAGGGGTAAAGATGGAGGAGATGTTCCGATAGAGATCCGGAGAGTCGTCTGGTGCCAGAACCATGAAATCTGTCAGGACCCAACTCCGTCTGTGTACGACAGCAGCGACTCGTCGAGGAGCAACCCTCGCTACAGATACCTGGGAGACAAGCAGGGAAGCTGCTCTCTCCAGATCTCAGCTCTCCAGGAGAGCGACGCTGCAACTCTTCGCTTCAGAGTGCAAGCTAATGACCGCAGAGCAACTTTTGCTGGCCGATCAGGAGTGGGAGTCACAGTCAGTGGTAAGAGCATCGTGTTGCTAACACTTATTAAATAACATTCATTCATAATCCTGAAATGTCTTTTCAGATATCTGATGATTGTGATGCCCTTATGGTTTTATGTTTCCCTTGAACAAACACACACGGGGCGTTTGAGTGACTTCATATTATATGTCCTTTAGATGGGGATCCAATGCAGATCAAGAAGTCCAGTGAACCAGACGGAGCCGTCTCTCTGCTCTGCTCTGCACGCTGCACTTTCCACCAGCTGGAGGTCACCTGGTCCAGAGACGGCCACGCCCTCCCTCAGTCCGGCCCCGCCCTCAGGCTCAGCGCTCTGACTGCAAAGGATTCTGGGAACTACACCTGTGCTTTGAAGAACGACCCCCGAACAGAGTCTCTGCCGTACAGACTGCATGTGGAGGCTGCAGACGGAGGTTTGGTTCATCAGTTTTCTTTGAGAGAAATAATTATTTATTCTCAAATATAATAAGATTTAAGGTCCGTGAGATTTTAACGGTTTGTTCTACCAGATAAAATACGTCCGTAAATACCCCACTGATGACTTTTAACAAAGGCGGTTACGAACAAGTGTTTAAATGAGACGACGAAACGTAATCCCGTCCAACATTAGCCTCCTTTAGCTTAGCGGTGGTGACGTCAAGTCATGTGACCCTGCTGTAGTTCCTTTATAGTCCAACATTAGCCTCCTTTAGCTTAGCGGTGGTGACGTGTAGTCATGTGACCGTGCTGTAGTTCCTTTATAGTCCAACATTAGTCTCCTTTAGCTTAGCGGTGGTGACATGAAGTCATGTGACCGTGCCGTAGTTCCTTTATAGTCCAACATTAGCCACCTTTAGCTTAGCGGTGGTGACGTGAAGTCATGTGACCCTGCTGTAGTTCCTTTATAGCACAACATTAGCAACCTTTAGCTTAGCGGTGGTGACGTGATGTCATGTGACCGTGCTGTAGTTCCTTTATAGCCCAACATTAGCCTCCTTTAGCTTAGCGGTGGTGATGTGAAGTCATGTGACCGTGCTGTAGTTCCTTTATAGCACAACATTAGCAACCTTTAGCTTAGCGGTGGTGACGTGATGTCATGTGACCGTGCTGTAGTTCCTTTATAGCCCAACATTAGCCTCCTTTAGCTTAGCGGTGGTGACGTGAAGTCATGTGACCGTGCTGTAGTTCCTTTACAGCCCAACATTAGTCTCCTTTAGCTTAGCGGTGGTGACGTGATGTCATGTGACCGTGCTGTAGTTCCTTTATAGCCCAACATTAGCCACCTTTAGCTTAGCGGTGGTGATGTGAAGTCATGTGACCGTGCTGTAGTTCCATTATAGCCCAACATTAGCCTCCTTTAGCTTAGCGGTGGTGACGTGAAGTCATGTGACCCTGCTGTAGTTCCTTTATAGCACAACATTAGCAACCTTTAGCTTAGCGGTGGTGACGTGATGTCATGTGACCGTGCTGTAGTTCCTTTATAGCCCAACATTAGCCTCCTTTAGCTTAGCGGTGGTGACGTGAAGTCATGTGACCGTGCTGTAGTTCCTTTACAGCCCAACATTAGTCTCCTTTAGCTTAGCGGTGGTGACGTGATGTCATGTGACCGTGCTGTAGTTCCTTTATAGCCCAACATTAGCCACCTTTAGCTTAGCGGTGGTGATGTGAAGTCATGTGACCGTGCTGTAGTTCCATTATAGCCCAACATTAGCCTCCTTTAGCTTAGCGGTGGTGACGTGAAGTCATGTGACCGTGCTGTAGTTCCTTTATAGCCCAACATTAGCCTCCTTTAGCTTAGCGGTGGTGACGTGAAGTCATGTGACCGTGCTGTAGTTCCTTTATAGCCCAACATTAGCCACCTTTAGCTTAGCGGTGGTGACGTGAAGTCATGTGATCGTGCTGTAGTTCCTTTATAGCCCAACATTAGCCACCTTTAGCTTAGCGGTGGTGACGTGAAGTCATGTGATCGTGCTGTAGTTCCTTTATAGCCCAACATTAGCCACCTTTAGCTTAGCGGTGGTGACGTGAAGTCATGTGATCGTGCTGTAGTTCCTTTATAGCCCAACATTAGCCACCTTTAGCTTAGCGGTGGTGACGTGAAGTCATGTGACCGTGCTGTAGTTCCTTTATAGCCCAACATTAGTCTCCTTTAGCTTAGCGGTGGTGACGTGAAGTCATGTGACCGTGCTGTAGTTCCTTTATAGCCCCAACATTAGCCACCTTTAGCTTAGCGGTGGTGACGTGAAGTCATGTGATCGTGCTGTAGTTCCTTTATAGCCCAACATTAGCCACCTTTAGCTTAGCGGTGGTGAGGTGAAGTCATGTGACCGTGCTGTAGTTCCTCTACAGTCCAACATTAGCCACCTTTAGCTTAGCGGTGGTGACGTGAAGTCATGTGACCGTGCTGTAGTTCCTCTACAGTCCAACATTAGCCACCTTTAGCTTAGCGGTGGTGATGTGATGTCATGTGACCGTGCTGTAGTTCCTTTATAGCCCAACATTAGCCACCTTTAGCTTAGCGGTGGTGACGTGAAGTCATGTGACCGTGCTGTAGTTCCATTATAGCCCAACATTAGCCTCCTTTAGCTTAGCGGTGGTGACGTGAAGTCATGTGACCGTGCTGTAGTTCCCTTATAGCCCAGCATTAGCCTCCTTTAGCTTAGCGGTGGTGACGTGAAGTCATGTGACCGTGCTGTAGTTCCTTTATAGCCCAACATTAGCTCCTTTAGCTTAGCGGTGGTGAGGTGAAGTCATGTGACCGTGCTGTAGTTCCTTTATAGCCCAACATTAGCCTCCTTTAGCTTATGAGGGAGATGAGGCCTTCAGAGTCAAAAAAATGTTCTGTCCGTTTGTAAAACAGGTATAAATACTACAATACCCATAATTCTCAGCTGTTATTGGTACTGAATGACATTTATTTGACTGAACTTGTACAACATGTTCAAATAAAGAATCTTAAAGGATTGATTTAAAGATGTCAGCGCACAGGAGAGACAGCTCAGTGATTGTTGTTGAAAAGCATGATGGGAGATGTAGTCTTACTGTTCTCCATCTCTCTGTTTCACAGGAATACCTATGGACCCCATGCTGGCTGTTCGTCTGGTTCTCTTCACTCTGCACACTGTGCTCATCCTCACAGTGACAGCCATCCTCATCAGAAGGTCACTACACACACACACACACACGCACACACACACACACACACACACACACACACACACACACACACACACACACACACACACACACACACACACCACACACACACCACACACACACACACACACACACACACACACACACCACACACACACACACACACACACTTCTAACGGTTGATAATCTGTCTTCACAGGATGTGTGTTTGGAAGAAGCTGGAGGACGCTCCTGAGCCGGTGAGATCATCTTATTTTATTAATCTAATATTTAACCTGCACGTCTTCATGGAGCCTCTCTGAGCGCTCCCATCATCACTTCCTGTTAGTAGTTAGCTCCTGAAGACCAGAGGGAGAAGTACTCACAAGTACTCACATCTTCAGTAAAAGTACTCACATATTCAGTTAGAGACTCTAACTAAAAGTAGAAGTACTCAGGTCTTGTACTTGAGTAAAGGTAGAAGTACTCAGACCTTGTTCTTGAGTAAAAGTAGAAGTACTCAGATCTTGTACTTGAGTAAAAGTAGAAGTACTCAGATCTTGTACTTGAGTAAAAGTAGAAGTACTCAGATCTTGTTCTTGAGTAAAAGTAGAAGTACTCAGATCTTGTACTTGAGTAAAAGTAGAAGTACTCAGATCTTGTACTTGAGTAAAAGTAGAAGTACTCAGATCTTGTACTTGAGTAAAAGTGCCGTTGACTTTAAGAACTGCAGAGGAAAGAGTCACGCTGCAGAGAAACAGGAACGTGTCCGTGCTGAAAACGATGTCATCACTTCCTCTTTTTGAACTTCTTTCAACACATTTAACGAAATAAAGAACCACTTCCCCTAAAAACACTCAAACTGTCCACGCTCTGACGGACAGAGCGCGTTTCAAACGGCGTCCTTTGTCCACACGCTGACGGACAGAGCGCGTTTCAAACGGCGTCCTTTGTCCACGCGCTGACGTACAGAGCGCGTTTCAAACGGCGTCCTTTGTCCACGCGCTGACGGACAGAGCGCGTTTCAAACGGCGTCCTTTGTCCACGCGCTGACGGACAGAGCGCGTTTCAAACGGCGTCCTTTGTCCACGCGCTGACGGACAGAGCGCGTTTTCAAACGGCGTCCTTTGTCCACGCGCTGTCGGACAGAGAGCGTTTCAACGGCTTCCTTTGTCCACGCGCTGACGGACAGAGCGCGTTTCAAACGGCGTCCTTTGTCCACGCGCTGTCGGACAGAGAGCGTTTCAAACGGCTTCCTTTGTCCACGCGCTGATGGACAGAGCGCGTTTCAAACGGCGTCCTTTGTCCACGCGCTGACGGACAGAGCGCGTTTCAAACGGCGTCCTTTGTCCACGCTCTGACGGACAGAGCGCGTTTCAAACGGCGTCCTTTGGTCCACGCGCTGACGGACAGAGCGCGTTTCAAACGGCGTCCTTTGTCCACGCGCTGTCGGACAGAGCGCGTTTCAAACGGCGTCCTTTGTCCACACGCTGACGGACAGAGCGCGTTTCAAACGGCGTCCTTTGTCCACGCGCTGACGGACAGAGCGCGTTTCAAACGGCTTCCTTTGTCCACGCGCTGACGGACAGAGCGCGTTTCAAACGGCTTCCTTTGTCCACGCGCTGACGGACAGAGCGCGTTTCAAACGGCTTCCTTTGTCCACACGCTGACGGACAGAGCGCGTTTCAAACGGCTTCCTTTGTCCACGCGCTGACGGACAGAGCGCGTTTCAAACGGCGTCCTTTGTCCACGCGCTGACGGACAGAGCGCGTTTTCAAAACGGCTTCCTTTGTCCACGCGCTGACGGACAGAGCGCGTTTCAAACGGCTTCCTTTGTCCACGCGCTGACGGACAGAGCGCGTTTCAAACGGCTTCCTTTGTCCACGCTCTGACGGACAGAGCGCGTTTCAAACGGCTTCCTTTGTCCACGCGCTGACGGACAGAGCGCGTTTCAAACGGCGTCCTTTGTCCACGCGCTGACGGACAGAGCGCGTTTCAAACGGCGTCCTTTGTCCACGCGCTGACGGACAGAGCGCGTTTCAAACGGCTTCCTTTGTCCACGCGCTGACGGACAGAGCGCGTTTCAAACGGCTTCCTTTGTCCACGCTCTGACGGACAGAGCGCGTTTCAAACGGCTTCCTTTGTCCACACGCTGACGGACAGAGCGCGTTTCAAACGGCTTCCTTTGTCCACGCGCTGACGGACAGAGCGCGTTTCAAACGGCGTCCTTTGTCCACGCGCTGACGGACAGAGCGCGTTTCAAACGGCTTCCTTTGTCCACACGCTGACGGACAGAGCGCGTTTCAAACGGCTTCCTTTGTCCACGCGCTGACGGACAGAGCGCGTTTCAAACGGCTTCCTTTGTCCACGCGCTGACGGACAGAGCGCGTTTCAAACGGCGTCCTTTGTCCACACGCTGACGGACAGAGCGCGTTTCAAACGGCGTCCTTTGTCCACGCGCTGACGGACAGAGCGCGTTTCAAACGGCGTCCTTTGTCCACACGCTGACGGACAGAGCGCGTTTCAAACGGCGTCCTTTGTCCACACGCTGACGGACAGAGCGCGTTTCAAACGGCGTCCTTTGTCCACGCGCTGACGGACAGAGCGCGTTTCAAACGGCTTCCTTTGTCCACGCGCTGACGGACAGAGCGCGTTTCAAACGGCGTCCTTTGTCCACGCTCTGACGGACAGAGCGCGTTTCAAACGGCGTCCTTTGTCCACGCGCTGACGGACAGAGCGCGTTTCAAACGGCGTCCTTTGTCCACACGCTGACGGACAGAGCGCGTTTCAAACGGCGTCCTTTGTCCACGCTCTGACGGACAGAGCGCGTTTCAAACGGCGTCCTTTGTCCACGCTCTGACGGACAGAGCGCGTTTCAAACGGCGTCCTTTGTCCACACGCTGACGGACAGAGCGCGTTTCAAACGGCGTCCTTTGTCCACGCGCTGACGGACAGAGCGCGTTTCAAACGGCTTCCTTTGTCCACACGCTGACGGACAGAGCGCGTTTCAAACGGCGTCCTTTGTCCACGCGCTGACGGACAGAGCGCGTTTCAAACGGCGTCCTTTGTCCACACGCTGACGGACAGAGCGCGTTTCAAACGGCGTCCTTTGTCCACGCGCTGACGGACAGAGCGCGTTTCAAACGGCGTCCTTTGTCCACACGCTGCGGACAGAGCGCGTTTCAACGCGTCCTTTGTCCACACGCTGACGGACAGAGCGCGTTTCAAACGGCGTCCTTTGTCTCACGCGCTGACGGACAGAGCGCGTTTCAAACGGCTTCCCTTTCGTCCACGCGCTGACGGACAGAGCGCGTTTCAAACGGCGTCCTTTGTCCACGCTCTGACGCGACAGAGCGCGTTCTGCAAACGGGCGTCCTTTGTCCACGCGCTGACGGACAGAGCGCGTTTCAAACGGCCGTCCTTTGTCCACACGCTGACGGACAGAGCGCGTTTCAAACGGCGTCCTTTGTCCACGCTCTGACGGACAGAGCGCGTTTCAAACGGCGTCCTTTGTCCACGCCTCTGACGGACAGAGCGCGTTTCAAACGGCGTCTTTGTCCACACGCTGACGGACAGAAGCGCGTTTCAAACGGCGTCCTTGTCCACGCGCTGACGGACAGAGCGCGTTTCAAACGGCTTCCTTTGTCACACGCTGACGGACAGAGCGCGTTTCAAACGGCGTCCTTTGTCCACGCGCTGACGGACAGAGCGCGTTTCAAACGGCGTCCTTTGTCCACACGCTGACGGACAGAGCGCGTTTCAAACGGCTTCCTTTGTCCACGCTCTGACGGACAGAGCGCGTTTCAAACGGCATCCTTTGTCCACGCGCTGACGGACAGAGCGCGTTTCAAACGGCGTCCTTTCTCTCTCTTTTAGCCTGAATCAGGTTTCATACAACCATCTCTTCTTCACGTTGTTTCCAACCAGCCTGCAGCGCCATCTGCTGGTTCCTAAAACACACAGCAGCTCCACCAGACTGAGGACAAAGCTCCACCACAATATTAACAAGGATCTACAGCTGGGAATGTATCAGTCCGTTTCTAAATCAATATTTAATATCAATATCAGTCAGTCCATGAATCCATAATGAAAGATAGATGTTCCTCTCTCGTCTGAAGGTCTGCTTCCTCCCTCTGTTTTAAAGTGAATATCTGTGGACGTTTGAAAGCACCTGGTTGGACTCGGAGGAACTGGGATGCACTTTGAATATATTTTAAATAAGAATATAGAAAAAGACTGAGGATGAAAACAGTAGAGGCAGCATTCATCTGCTTATCACTATGAAAGGACTGGAGGGAGGGTCCAGCACACCTGGTGGACTGCTGGGGGAGTTCACTCTGATGATCGAAGTTCATCGAATGTTCTGCCGCCGACTGACCGTCTGCTTAACGTCTGCTTCCTGTTTCAGCCTGCACACTTCCTGGAGGAGCTGTGAGCTTCTGATGAAGCACGGGGGGCATGACGGGGCATCACTTCCTGCGCCTCTCTTCCCACCCTGATGCCCCGTCACTCTGGAACAGGGTCACTCTGGAACAGGGTCACTCTGGAACAGGGTCAATCTGGAACAGGGTCACTCTGGAACAGGGTCACTCTGGAACAGGGTCAATCTGGAACAGGGTCAATCTGGAACAGGGTCAATCTGGAACAGGGTCACTCTGGAACAGGGTCAATCTGGAACAGGGTCAATCTGGAACAGGGTCAATCTGGAACAGGGTCAATCTGGAACAGGGTCACTCTGGAACAGGGTCAATCTGGAACAGGGGTCAATCTGGAACAGGGTCAATCTGGAACAGGGTCAATCTGGAACAGGGTCACTCTGGAACAGGGTCAATCTGGAACAGGGTCAATCTGGAACAGGGTCACTCTGGAACAGGGTCAATCTGGAACAGGGTCAATCTGGAACAGGGTCACTCTGGAACAGGGTCACTCTGGAACAGGGTCAATCTGGAACAGGGTCAATCTGGAACAGGGTCAATCTGGAACAGGGTCAATCTGGAACCGGGGTCAATCTGGAACAGGGTCAATCTGGAACAGGGTCAATCTGGAACAGGGTCACTCTGGAACAGGGTCAATCTGGAGCAGGGTCAATCTGGAACAGGGTCAATCTGGAACAGGGTCAATCTTGAACAGGGTCACTCTGGAACAGGGTCAATCTGGAACAGGGTCAATGGAACAGGGTCACTCTGGAACAGGGTCACTCTGGAACAGGTCAATCTGGAACAGGGTCAATCTGGAACAGGGTCAATCTGGAACAGGCACTCTGGAACAGGTCACTCTGGAACAGGGTCAATCTGGAACAGGGTCAATCTGGAACACGGTCAATCTGGAACAGGGTCAATCTGGAACAGGGTCACTCTGGAGCAGGGTCACTCTGGAACAGGGTCACTCTGGAACAGGGTCAATCTGGAACAGGGTCACTCTGGAGCAGGGTCACTCTGGAACAGGGTCAATCTGGAACAGGGTCAATCTGGAACAGGGTCAATCTGGAGCAGGGTCACTCTGGAACAGGGTCAATCTGGAACAGGGTCAATCTGGAACAGGGTCAATCTGGAACAGGGTCAATCTGGAGCAGGGTCACTCTGGAACAGGGTCAATCTGGAACAGGGTCAATCTGGAACAGGGTCAATCTGGAACAGGGTCACTCTGGAACAGGGTCAATCTGGAACAGGGTCACTCTGGAACAGGGTCACTCTGGAACAGGGTCACTCTGGAACAGGGTCAATCTGGAACAGGGTCAATCTGGAGCAGGGTCAATCTGGAACAGGGTCAATCTGGAACAGGGTCAATCTGGAACAGGGTCACTCTGGAACAGGGTCACTCTGGAACAGGGTCACTCTGGAACAGGGTCAATCTGGAACAGGGTCAATCTGGAACAGGGTCAATCTGGAACAGGGTCAATCTGGAACAGGGTCACTCTGGAACAGGGTCACTCTGGAACAGGGTCAATCTGGAACAGGGTCAATCTGGAACAGGGTCACTCTGGAACAGGGTCAATCTGGAACAGGGTCACTCTGGAACAGGGTCACTCTGGAACAGGGTCACTCTGGAACAGGGTCAATCTGGAACAGGGTCACTCTGGAACAGGGTCACTCTGGAACAGGGTCAATCTGGAACAGCGTCATCGAAGGGTCAATCTGGAACAGGGTCACTCTGGAACAGGGGTCAATCTGGAACAGGGTCACTCTGGAACAGGGTCAATCTGGAACAGGGTCACTCTGGAACAGGGTCAATCTGGAACAGGGTCACTCTGGAACAGGGTCAATCTGGAACAGGGTCAATCTGGAACAGGGTCAATCTGGAACAGGGTCAATCTGGAACAGGGTCAATCTGGAACAGGGTCACTCTGGAACAGGGTCAATCTGGAACAGGGTCAATCTGGAACAGGGTCAATCTGGAACAGGGTCAATCTTTCATTTCATTTCATTTCATTTTTATTTGTCCCGCTCATGGTACGCAAAACCAAATGTACAATAATTACCACAAACATGACTCTACCATTGAGCGAAAAGGAGCAGGGAGAAGAATACAATCTTATGTGACCTGCCCTTTCTAAAAAAAACAAATAATTACAAATAGATGGTCTGCCCTTCATAATAATATATATATATATATTTTTTTTTTCTCACAGCCAAACATCACAGGATCTTAGGACACTAAGAGAAACATAAACCAAAAAATACTTATTTCCCACTTGACGGTTAACGGAAAGAAACAAAACACCAAAACATCAAGTATAAGGAAAAGAAAAGTGCAACACCCTGATCTGACTCCTACTGGAGAAGAAGGTGGAAAGCGACGCATGATGATAATAACAATAACAATGGCAATGGGACCCGCAAACACAGAGGGGACATCAAAACATGAAGGACCAGAGTACATCGACTTATTCACATTCTGCTTCATACATTCCCATCTTTCTTAATTTATACAATTTCTTTAACTGAAAAATACAAATACAATTCTTTAGATCCTTTTGTTGAGAATTCCACAATTGTACACCCACTACCGAAATACACATTTGTTTAAGAGTAGTCCTTGCATATGGATGCTTAAAATGTAATTTCCTTCTGTGGTCTTCCTGATCCAAAAACAAACAGCTGTTGTAAACATGCTGGTAACATTCTGCTTTGTGCATTACTGATGACGTCTGCAGCTCAGCTGTCTTTGAGTTTCAAGAGTCCTGACTTCAAACCAGTCTGTTGTTCTCTTGAGTCAGCTTTATGAATTATTCTTACTGCCCTTTTCTGTAATATTGACAAT
Source organism: Harpagifer antarcticus (assembly GCA_902827135.1). Classification (NCBI taxonomy): domain Eukaryota; kingdom Metazoa; phylum Chordata; class Actinopteri; order Perciformes; family Harpagiferidae; genus Harpagifer; species Harpagifer antarcticus. The sequence continues at coordinate 29,517 of CADEHL010000256.1, read as the reverse complement.
GGCTTTATGTTGCTCATATACGTGTTGCCCCACACTTCTATACAATAAATAAAAAATGGCAAAATGAGTGAACAGTACAACATCCTCAATGCCTTGTAATCTAGCAAATACTTTGTTTAGAACAGAAATATTCCTAGACACGTTGGTTTTAACATGTGCTATGTGTGATTTCCATGTCAGGTGATCATCCAGCGTCACACCTAAGAATCGAAATACAGAAACCCTTTCAATAAAAACTCCATCAATGGACAGTGAAATGTTTTCATCTTTTTTTCTATTAGCAAAAACCATAAACTTCGTTTTATTCAAATTTAGGGTTAACTTATTTTCATCAAACCATCTTTTAAGTTTCACCATTTCATGTCCAATAGACTTTGCTAAAATGTTTAAGTCATCTCCTGAACAAAATAAATGTGTGCCGTCTGCAAACAACACAAATTGCAATAATGTTGACGTTTCACATGACGTCATTGATGTACAAAATAAAAAGTTTAGGCCCTAAAACCGAGCCCTGCGGGACACCACATTCTATGTTCATACACTCCGATGTACGACCACCACATTCTACATATTGTTGTCTGTTATCTAAATAACTTTTTAACCAATCTAGAACTACTCCTTTCACTCTGTATCTATGTCATTTTGAAATTAATAGGTAATGGTCTATGGTGTCAAATGCCTTTTTTAAGTCAATAAATACACCTATTGTGTATTTCTTTCTTTCTATAGCTGTTGTAATTTCTTCTGTTATTTTCATTAAAGCTAAAGCTGTAGAGCGATTTTTCCTAAATCCATACTGACTCTCACTCAATAACTCATTTTTTTCAATAAAATTATCAAATTTTTGAACAAACAATTTCTCAAGGACCTTTGAAAATTGTGAAAGCAAGGACACTGGTCTGTAGTTGGTAAATTGGCTTTTGTCCCCTGTTTTGAAAAGTGGGATAACTTTAGCTATTTTCATGCTGTCTGGAAAAATACCTGTCTGAAATGAAAGATTAAAGATGTAGCTTAGCGGTTTAGTTATGCAGTCAATAGTTGTTTTCACTATTGTCATGTCGATCCCATCACTATCAGTCGAAGTCTTATTTTTGCATTTGTCTACAACGGATCTAATTTCAATTTCGTTTATCTCTCCCAGAAACATTGACTGCAACACTTTACTTCCCCCAATTCCGCCATCCTCTTTTTGCCCATCGTGTTGTTTTGAGTCTTTGCGAGATTAGGTCCGACATTTACAAAAGAGTTGAATTCATGAACCACTTTGTTCATGTTTTTTACAACCTTATTGTTGTCATCAATGAAGTGACTGGGCAGTGGATACTGATTTATTTCCAATAACATTATTTAAGATGTTCCATGTGCCCTTGATATCATTTCTTTTCTTTTAACATATTATAATATTCTCTTTTTGCTTGTCTCATTATAACTGTCAACTTATTTTTATATGCCTTGTATTGCTTTTCAATTGCCTTTGTCCTAAATTTTATAAAGTCTTTATAAAGGTTATTTTTCTTCTTGCAAGCATTTTGTAAGCCCTTGGTTATCCAAGGCTTTTGATGATAAGTACCTTTTATATGTACGGAGTACAGTGGGACAATGTTTGTCATACAGTGATATGTAGATCTTTAGGAAGGACTCATATGCAGCATTTACATCTTCTCCATAAACCCCTCTCCACTCTTCTTTTAAGAGGTCACTCCTAAATGTGTCTTTTGCTTCAGCAGTCCTTACCCTGACATATCTACTGCGAGTCTCTTCCTTCTTTTTCTTTAATTGCCAATCATATGCTACAAATACAGGTAAATGGTCGCTTATGTCATTTATTATCAGCCCACTCTTAGCACGGCTTTCCATGACATTTGTAAAGATATTGTCGATCAATGTTGCACAAGTTGATGTTATTCTACTGGGCTTAGTGATTAGGGGATAAAGCCCCCTGCTGTGCAAAGCATCCAGGAAATCAGAAGTTGTTTTGTGTTTAGATTCATTTAGAAGGTCGATGTTAAAATCCCCACAAATAATACATGTTTTATTTTCATTTAGGCCATCCATTAATACTCCTAAACTATCTTTAAAAAGCTCTACTTTTGATCCTGGTGCTCTATATGCACAAGTCACAACAACATTTCTCTTCCTTTCCATTTCTATAGTTATGCATTCCATTAAATCATCAGTCACAATTGACATTTTTTCAACCAGTGTGCATTTTAGGACGCTGTCCACAGAAAGAGCCACACCCCCTCCTCTCTTATTGGTTCTGTTGATATGGTGTAGCACGTAACCCTCCATTTGGAAATCAGTGACTTCGTCTTTATTTAACCAAGTCTCCGATATGGCAATTACTTTGAATTTACTTTTAAATGTATGTAGGTATTCAGTGATCTTATTAAAGTTTGCATACAGACTCCTGCAGTTGAAATGTATTAAAGAAAATGTATTTTCAAGTCCAACATTGTCATTAAATTGATCATCGGTGTAATATTTACACGAGTCACTTATATGATTAAACACATGATTCTCTGAATCGACATCATAATCAAAATTGTACATGTTATACTCTGTGTTGTCAAATCTGGAAAAGATTCCGAGTGGCTCAGTCATTTCTGTGTTATTGTTTTCCATGTCCGTCTGCAAGGAGTTAGCTCCCTCGACACATACCTGTTCATTCCTTTGCTCTTTCATGCCGATCAAGCGAGGCAATTAATGTCTTTACGTCCGACATCAGCTCACATCCTGGGGTTCTCCGGTTCCTGGAGCGGTGTGTCTGCCATCCTGAAGCCTGAAGAGTAGACTCCAAGTCCGGTTCTCCTGCTGGACTTTCCATGTTGACACCATACTCCAGTAGACCCTGTGCCGCATCTTGTGGGTTGTTAAACACCCTGACTTTTCCGTTTTTCTCGAATAATTCAGTTTAGCAGGGAACAGAATGCGGGGTTTGATGTTTCTTTCCTGGAGCTGCTTCCTTACTTGTCTGTATTTTGCCCGCTCCTTGAACACTTGGGTGGTGAAGTCCTCATCAAAGAAAATCCTGCAATCTTTCACCCTGATGTCCTTCTTTGCCCAGGCGGCTTGTAGCACCCTTTGCCTCACGTTGTAGTTTTGGAAGCGAACTATTATTGATCGGGGACGGTCGCTGTGCCCAGTGAGATGCCCCGTTGCACGGTGCGCTCTCTCAATGGGAATTTCGCCGCTCACATCCAGTTTCTCGCGTATTAATTTTTGCACAAAGTCCATCATGATATTTCCCTCACATGTTTCGGGCACTGAATAAATCCTCAGGTTGTTCCGTCGTTCCCAGCCTTCAAGTTCCTCACATTTATTTTCCAGTTGCTTTTGCATGTGTAAACTGTGAAGGAGTATTTTTGTCATACCGATTTCACGGTCTTCATTTTCTGCGATTCTTAATTCTGCTGCATCCGCTCTTATTTTCAGATCTCCGAAGCCTTCTCTCAAGTCCTTTATTTCCTCCTTCAATACTCCAAAAGTCCCAGCAGTTTCCATGTGGAATTCTCTGATTTCTGTTAATATTTCAGAGAGGCCTTCCCCTCCCTTCTCAGGTATATTGGCCTCAGGCGGATTCATTGTGCCGGCCTGTTTCTGTTTTTCTTTCTGGCTGTAACGTGTTGACATTTCCCTTTCCTTTTTCTTTACCTTCACCTTCTGTAAGAAAAAAGTATTTGTGTGGTCTACCCGCCCTTTTGTTACACTCTCAATTCCCGGATTAACTCAATTGTTTGCAGCGTGTTTTCACCTCCGCAACAGCTAAGCAGCCATCTTGCCTATCCTACACTGGATAGGCATAGCCTGGAACAGGGTCACTCTGGAACAGGGTCAATCTGGAACAGGGTCAATCTGGAACAGGGTCACTCTGGAACAGGGTCACTCTGGAACAGGGTCAATCTGGAACAGGGTCAATCTGGAACAGGGTCACTCTGGAACAGGGTCAATCTGGAACAGGGTCAATCTGGAACAGGGTCACTCTGGAACAGGGTCAATCTGGAACAGGGTCACTCTGGAACAGGGTCAATCTGGAGCAGGGTCAATCTGGAACAGGGTCAATCTGGAGCAGGGTCAATCTGGAACAGGGTCAATCTGGAACAGGGTCAATCTGGAACAGGGTCACTCTGGAACAGGGTCAATCTGGAACAGGGTCAATCTGGAACAGGGTCAATCTGGAACAGGGTCAATCTGGAACAGGGTCACTCTGGAACAGGGTCAATCTGGAACAGGGTCAATCTGGAACAGGGTCAATCTGGAACAGGGTCAATCGGAACAGGGTCACTCTGGAACAGGGTCAATCTGGAACAGGGTCACTCTGGAACAGGGTCAATCTGGAACAGGGTCACTCTGGAACAGGGTCAATCTGGAACAGGGTCAATCTGGAACAGGGTCACTCTGGAACAGGGTCACTCTGGAACAGGGTCAATCTGGAACAGGGTCAATCTGGAACAGGGTCACTCTGGAACAGGGTCACTCTGGAACAGGGCCAATCTGGAGCAGGGTCAATCTGGAACAGGGTCAATCTGGAACAGGGTCACTCTGGAACAGGGTCAATCTGGAACAGGGTCAATCTGGAACAGGGTCACTCTGGAACAGGGTCAATCTGGAACAGGGTCAATCTGGAACAGGGTCAATCTGGAACAGGGTCACTCTGGAACAGGGTCACTCTGGAACAGGGTCAATCTGGAACAGGGTCACTCTGGAACAGGGTCACTCTGGAACAGGGTCAATCTGGAACAGGGTCAATCTGGAACAGGGTCAATCTGGAACAGGGTCACTCTCGAACAGGGTCACTCTGGAACAGGGTCAATCTGGAGCAGGGTCAATCTGGAACAGGGTCAATCTGGAACAGGGTCACTCTGGAACAGGGTCAATCTGGAACAGGGTCAATCTGGAACAGGGTCAATCTGGAACAGGGTCACTCTGGTTGACCCTGTTCCAGAGTGACGGCGCATCATGAATCCAGATTGACCCTGTTCCAGAGTGACGGGGCATCATGAATCCAGATTGACCCTGTTCCAGAGTGACCCTGTTCCAGAGTGACCCTGTTCCAGAGTGACCCTGTTCCAGAGTGACGGCGCATCATGAATCCAGAGTGACCCTGTTCCAGAGTGACCCTGTTCCAGAGTGACGGCGCATCATGAATCCAGAGTGACCCTGTTCCAGAGTGACGGCGCATCATGAATCCAGAGTGACCCTGTTCCAGAGTGACGGCGCATCATGAATCCAGATTGACCCTGTTCCAGAGTGACCCTGTTCCAGAGTGACCCTGTTCCAGATTGACCCTGTTCCAGAGTGACCCTGTTCCAGAGTGACGGCGCATCATGAATCCAGAGTGACCCTGTTCCAGAGTGACCCTGTTCCAGATTGACCCTGTTCCAGAGTGACGGCGCATCATGAATCCAGAGTGACCCTGTTCCAGAGTGACGGCGCATCATGAATCCAGATTGACCCTGTTCCAGTGTGACCCTGTTCCAGAGTGACCCTGTTCCAGATTGACCTGTTCCAGAGTGACGGCGCATCATGAATCCAGATTGACCCTGTTCCAGAGTGACGGCGCATCATGAATCCAGATTGACCCTGTTCCAGAGTGACCCTGTTCCAGATTGACCCTGTTCCAGAGTGACGGCGCATCATGAATCCAGAGTGACCCTGTTCCAGAGTGACGGCGCATCATGAATCCAGAGTGACCCTGTTCCAGAGTGACCCTGTTCCAGAGTGACCCTGTTCCAGATTGACCCTGTTCCAGAGTGACGGCGCATCATGAATCCAGATTGACCCTGTTCCAGAGTGACCCTGTTCCAGAGTGACCCTGTTCCAGAGTGACGGGGCATCATGAATCCAGAGTGACCCTGTTCCAGATTGACCCTGTTCCAGAGTGACGGCGCATCATGAATCCAGAGTGACCCTGTTCCAGAGTGACCCTGTTCCAGAGTGACGGCGCATCATGAATCCAGAGTGACCCTGTTCCAGAGTGACCCTGTTCCAGAGTGACGGCGCATCATGAATCCAGAGTGACCCTGTTCCAGAGTGACCCTGTTCCAGAGTGACGGCGCATCATGAATCCAGAGTGACCCTGTTCCAGAGTGACCCTGTTCCAGATTGACGGCGCATCATGAATCCAGATTGACCCTGTTCCAGAGTGACCCTGTTCCAGAGTGACGGCGCATCATGAATCCAGAGTGACCCTGTTCCAGATTGACCCTGTTCCAGAGTGACCCTGTTCCAGAGTGACGGCGCATCATGAATCCAGATTGACCCTGATGTGGTTTGAATGTGTTGGACAGTTCTTAACCTTTAGTGGTCTCAGCAGCTTAGTGGGGTTCTTTGCTTGATGCAGGCCGATCCTTTCCACGACCACAGGATGTGTCTTCAGACCTGGTGGAGAAATGAGAAGCTACTCACCACATCAGCTAGGGTTAAAGAACTGAGACATATCACTGCAGTAAGTATCCAACGGGAGGCTCTCACTGATTGGTTGAATCCAGGTGGAGATCCAGTGTGTATCCAGGCTGTGTGTGAGCAGTCTCTATACTTCACTGTGAACTCTGCTTCTCCTGCTTCAGTTCTTAGTTCCAGTTCTTTACCATGTTTGATGAGTCTTAGGTTTTAATTTGAAGAGCTTAGAGCAGGGGTGTCAAACTCAAGGCCCGGGGGCCAAATCCGGCCCGCGACTTCATTGTATGTGGCCCGCAAGAGCTCGCAAAGAATATAATACGTTTATTATACGATTACATGCTACTTTACGGTATATCTATATATGTTCATTTTAATTTCTTATTTTATAGTTATTTCTTCTCCTTAATTGTATTCGGTGTGAATCTGTGCTGTCCTGTTTTTCAATCTTACCCTGTTGCTGTTAAACTACCGAATGTCCCCACGGGGATTAATAAAGCTCCATCTTATCTTACAGAAGCATCTTGCCCATAAACTATATGTCCCACAATGCATCTCATCTTGCTCTGCGTGGGCATCCTCTGTAAGACACAGTCATATCGACGAGGACATGGACGCTCTGATCCAGCAGCAGTAACTGTGGTCTGACTGGCTTGGAGTGAATATATGTGCTCCTTGGTGTTCGGAGGTAGATGCTTGATGGAGCAACAGATACTCCCGGAGGTAGATGCTTGATGGAGCATCAGATACTCCCGGAGGTAGATGCTTGATGGAGCATCAGATACTCCCGGAGGTAGATGCTTGATGGAGCAACAGATACTCCCGGAGGTAGATGCTTGATGGAGCATCAGATACTCCCGGAGGTAGATGCTTGATGGAGCATCAGATACTCCCGGAGGTAGATGCTTGATGGAGCAACAGATACTCCCGGAGGTAGATGCTTGATGGAGCAACAGATTCTCACTGGTCCCTTTAGAACAGGACGGTTTGGTTCGTTGGGTTAGCCGCCCTTCTGTCACGCAGTGGATGGAACAGCTGTTGTTTAGTGAACTGAAGCGGGGCTCGTTAACGTTCCAATCATCCATCACCACCTCGGTAAAGTGGATGGATGACGCTCTGCAGATCATCGGGGAACAGGATGACATCTCGGTGCCCGTTCTCTGTAAGGGTTCCCTTACACTTACATGAAGTTTGTTGATGTGTTATCTCATTGGAAGAAGCCGTGCAGACCGTAGAGGACCTGGGACGTTCATAACACACACATTTATTTAACCAATTCATGGGTTCACGAGCTGAGGAGCAGGGAGATGTTAAAATATCCAATGCCGCTTCTCGAGTTACATTTCAAGAAGATGAAATGTTAACAGCAAAGTCCTTTGTGCAATACCCAGAGTACACCAGCAGATGTCCCCATTCACACCATGTGCTCAGCAGCTACAGTGTCGTTATGACCATCTTAGGTCCCGAGCTCCTCCAACAGTGCAACATATTATATAAAGGACATAAGAGGAAACATATAGTAATATTACAAAACTAAAAACAGTAGATTTGAAGAGAAAGGTGCGGCTGAAAGAACAGGTTCAAATCCAGAGCGTGGACTTGTTGTCGTTGTGTGCGTTACCCTGAAATGAAATGTTCATTGCTTTTGTCTTCTGCTTGACGCCATGCTGGCCACACATCGTGAACACGTCTGTTAAGGTGAAGAAGTAGTGTGTCACCCTCCCCGGTAGCAGAGAGGGGGCCCCAGCCTGAGGGGCCAGCCGGAGGGGCCAGGCGGCGGCCGGAGGACTTGACTGCCCTATAAGAGAACCTGATGGTCCAAAGATCCTGGCACTAATACATGTGTATTGTCCTGAACCCTAATCAGCGCCATCCAAACCTGCCAGTATGCCACGGCCAAGAGAGTTCTGCTGTGTGAGTGGCCGTGTCAGACCTGACCTTCACCTCACGACCTCTATTAACATTACCGTTGATACTAAGATGCTAACTTGGCTGTGAATGGAAAGGATGTATCCTTCTTGTGGTTTCAGGCATATGAAATCAGGCATGTGAAACTAGAACATTCTGAACCTTTGACCCACACACACACACACACACACACACACACACACACACACACACACACACACACACACACACACACACACACACACACACACACACACACACACTCTCGATGGGGAAATACAAGCGTAGAAGTTCCAGCTAGCATGCTGAGAAGGCGCTTGTGGTTTGTGACGCCTTGAGAGCGGTTACAGCGGGTCTGAAGACAGTGAGTCACAGGATGCAGGCGGCCTGCGCGAAGGGTCGACTTCCTGGGCCAGGGAACCGTAGAGACAAGCTGCCCTTATTGCCTCTGTTAATAAATGAAGTCTCTGTTAATGAATTAAAGTATAAAGTTTGTATATTTGAAATTGAAATGTTTAAAGAAAGTAATTTGATTCTAAAGTCATGACATTGACGATGTTCTGCTTTCATGGAACATGTTCATATTCCTTTCTTTAAAATTACATATCATTACTATAAGTTTGTGTTTGTTTAATTTTTAAACCTTACATTTTTTAATGTTCAATAATTAAAAGTTGAAGAGTTGTGAGCTCCTTCTGACTCAAAGAGAGAAAGGGGGATGACCTGATGAAGAGAGGGAGGAGGAAGGAGACTATAAAGAAGAGTGGAGAAGAAGAAACGAGAGGTCTGGAGGTCTTGAGAGCTTGGAGGCTTCTTGGGGGAAGTTTTCGGAGGCCCAAGCCCAAACCCAGGCCCAAGCCCTGGCCCTGGGTTTGGGTTTGGCCCTGGGCTCTTGTAGACGGCTGGAGGACTTGACTTGAGAACCTGTTGCTATTGTATTTTGACTTGGTGTCTTTGTTATTTTTAAGGATTCTTTTTAATCCTCAATTGTTGTTGAAACCTTAATAAATCCGGTTTGTACACTTCGACCCAAACTCCCGGTCTCTCTCTCGTGGTCTCTGAAGGTGTCTGCTTGGTCTTAGAGTGAGGTCAGAACACCCTTCCTTGGAAAAGGCTGACATTAGTTGATGATTTGGATTTAAATAGTTTAAGGGGAATAGAAACTCTGCTGAGGTCAAACTGTAGGTTCACATTGGTCACTGTGGTTGAGGACAGTCTGCGGATGTGGTCAACACAGTCTCCCTCCCAGCTCGGCCTATGTTGACGTTATGTCAGGGTCCCTGTCGTCCCTTTCCAACGCAGGGGGGGGCTTTAGCGTCGAGTTTCAACTCTCAGGGCGTCCCATTGACTTGCGTTGATCTTATGCTAAGGGGATTTCCTCTAATGCTTTGCCACTATGTACTTCAGTGTTACACCAGCAGGGGGCGCAGCTTCCCTTCAAGCAGAATGTAACCCTGACTGTTTTAACGAGTATTTCAATGTGAACAACAATGTGGCTTAACTTATGCGTTTTATAAAATAGCATCCATCATTACACTAATTAGATAAGCTTGAAATAGCCACTTCAGGAGTAGCCTAGATATCTATATTTATATATGCAGATAAATGCAGTTCAAATCCCAAAAGTGATTTAAATCAAAGTGAAAAAACAGAACTTGAAAATGTTTTTATTACAGAATAAGAAAAGGACAGATGCATCGGTTCCTCAGAAGTACTTTGAAACACACGTATGAAAATATAACATATTTATATCATAGCAAACCTTCTGCACATTTATCAGATATAAGAAGATCAGTTATTAATATGAAGCATGATTTACACTTCACGCCGTGGCCGGTCTTATAGGAAGAAGCCGGTTCCTTCGGTTCAACTTTATACATTTCATTTTGCATTTCTGGGTCCTGAAAGTAAGGCCACACATTTAGAAACAGGAAGTTATTAGATAGTAACTTTCAGGGCTTAAAAGTACATATTAGCAGAAGATCCTCTTCAACACCAAGCCAGCTGATAAACAGCTGATCGTCTGTAAGAATAGTCATCATAGAGAACCGCAGTGACGCGTCCTAAAACCCGGAAGTAAGTTAGCATTTTTACCACGTCCGGTTCCTTCGATAAAAAGCAACGCAGTTTCTCCGTAGGGTTTTGGAAAATAGCTCCAAATAAGGTCTGTGTTTGACTGAAGAGACGGATCACGTTTTGTTCTACGACATTAAAGAGTTTATTGAAGAGTGGGCGTGTCTGAGAAACGATGGTTGTTACCAAGTGGCTGAATAGCACTACAGAAGTCGTGGAGGCTGTTGTACGTCATTACGCCGAACACGTAAACACTCCGCTAAGTTTGTTTCTGTTCTGCTTGAAAGCAAACTGCCTCCTGCAGAGTGTTCAAACAAACACTTCAACTCGTTCCATTTACAGTCTGTGTGTTTGAATCTGGATCTGAAGTTGGCGTGACGTTGAAGCAGCGACCCTGCTGTAGTTCCTTTATAGCATAACGTTAGCTTCTTGCGACTAGATTTATGCTTCGAAAATTATAAACGTAGGATAGACATGTGGAGATTATCCAACTGAACAAAACGTGATCCGTCTCTTCAATGTGTCTCAACCGCAGACCTGACTTCCAGCTATTTTCCAAAACCCTACGGAGAGATTGCGTTTTTGACGAAGGAACCGGAAGAAGTATACATCCGGGGTTTAGGACGCGTCACTGCGGCTCTCTATTTAGATCGGATTTAAAGCCGTGGCTTCATTTCCTTCAAAAGGCATTAAGTACAAAGTGATTAAGAGAAAACTGAGCGTGACGATCAGATGAAAAATCATGAAGAGTATAAAATCTTTACCAAATACATCTCAGCTGTTAGGAATATAAAGGTCTGACAGAGTCTCAGGAGGAGCTGAGGAACATCTGCAGGTCTCAGGAGGAGCTGAGGAACACCTGCAGGTCTCAGGAGGAGCTGAGGAACACCTGCAGGTCTCAGGAGGAGCTGAGGAGCATCTGCAGGTCTCAGGAGGAGCTGAGGAATATCTGCAGGTCTCAGGAGGAGCTGAGGAACATCTGCAGGTCTCAGGAGGAGCTGAGGAACATCTGCAGGTCTCAGGAGGAGCTGAGGAACACCTGTAGGTCTCAGGAGGAGCTGAGGAACATCTGCAGGTCTCAGGAGGAGCTGAGGAGAACTCACGGCTTCAATTCATTTTACAGACGCTAATAGGACACACATCACCAAATAAAGCTTTTCTCACGGCTCCTGGGCAAGACCTGAACGGACAAGTATTAGAAGTGTTCCTCATTGTATTATTAGCTGCTAGCTGTTGCTCTGCTAGCTTCAGGCTGTTGCTCTGCTAGCTGCTAGCTGCTGCTCTGCTAGCTGTTGCTCTGCTAGCTGCTAGCTGTTGCTCTGCTAGCTGCTCAAATATCTGTTCTTCCTTTAAAAATATAGTTATTATAAAAACAGGAGAACATCTGAGTCTGTAGCTGCTGGTTTTAAAACTGTGACTTATGTTATTATTTAAAGGGTCTTTCTGTTCAGGGCGGCAGGTCGGAGCCTCCGGTTGTCTTCCCCCGCCTCACCTGCACGTTTCTACTCCGTTTCTTCCTGCTCTGTTTTCATGTTGGTTTCATGTGTGATATATATTCATGGTGTGTTATCGGAGGCGCCTGGGACTTCAGGTTCTCATGTAGATCTACACTGAAAAGACAAACTTCAATTACATGTATCATTTCATCATAACTGCATTAGGTTCGTTGGAAGCAATAATATTAAAGTTGAACCTGATATTTTGTATTTAAACTTAATATTATAGCTTTCTACTAACTTAATACATAGTCTAGTTGCCAGCTTAGTGAACCCTGAAATGTTGAGTACCCCATGTGGTTAGAAATGTAACGTAGGGTCTCCAGCACATAGAAACTGCCGGATGCTAACCTGCATAACTTGGGCAGTTAGCACAGTTAGCATAAGTTGGGTTAATTAGCAATAATTAGCATTTTAGCCTATGTGGACAATAGTTTAGCAATGGCTGACCGTTTCGGAGTGGTTTTGGAGGTTATTGAGGAAGCTGAAGCCATTCAGAAAGCATCCGTTCTCTCTGTGGCTGATGAGTAGTGTTGGATCATTGGATATAGAGATGATCATGATTACCTCTACTGTGGACAATCTGTCCGATCCAGATGATCCAGAGTTCCCTAAAGCTGTCAAATCAGTGTTTGAGTGCACACAGGCATTTTCTGGTTCAATCTGCCATTTAGGATCTGATGGAAAATTGATTCGGCATCCTCAACAACCCCCAAGACCACTGCACATCTGTCCACATAGGCTACACCGCTGATTAACGCAATTATTGGTAATCCCTAAACCTTGTATCAAAATCAGTCCGCAGAGTTCAAATATTGGCATTTTCTGGTTCAATCTGCAACTCGAGATCTTGAAAATGTCAGAAATGAACTCTCGTCCCCTGAAACCACTCCAAGTCAGTTTCTAAACTATCGTCCCCAAAGGCGTTACTGCTAATTAACCCAACTTATGCTAATTAACCCAACTCATGCTAATTAACCCAATGTATGCTAATTAACCCAACTTATGCTAATTAACCCAACTCATGCTAATTAACCCAACTCATGCTAATTAACGCAACTCATGCTAATTAACGCAACTCATGCTAATTAACCCAACTTATGCTAATTAACCCAACTCATGCTAATTAACCCAACTTATGCTAATTAACCCAACTCATGCTAATTAACCCAACGTATGCTAATTAACCCAACTCATGCTAATTAACCCAACTCATGCTAATTAACCCAACTCATGCTAATTAACCCAACTCATGCTAATTAACCCAACTTATGCTAATTAACCCAACTCATGCTAATTAACCCAACTCATGCTAATTAACCCAACTCATGCTAATTAACCCAACTCATGCTAATTAACCCAACTTATGCTAATTAACCCAACTCATGCTAATTAACCCAACTCATGCTAATTAACCCAACTCCTGCTAAGTGTCCCAACATGTGCAGGTTAGCATGCGGCAGTGTCTATGAGCTGGAGACCCTGCTGTCAGTTCACCGTGAGGTCCTGAACACCTCGGGTTCACAGCAGGACTCCGTGATGTGAAATCTGTACGTAATAAAAGTGAAGTCTCTTCGGAGGTTTCGGAGCCGATGGAGACGCTCGTGTTCAAGGAACGGTGAGTGACAGAGTTATTCTGGCGCGTTGAGTTTCTCCTCCTCGGCCGGCGCCGCCACGCCTCCGTTACTCGTGTCCGGAGCGCCGCCGCTCAGAAAGGGGAGGCCGCGAGTCTTCAGGAAGTATCCTACATCTGAGAAGAACATCGCCGTCGCCAGGAAACCAAACGCCTGCCAGAGGAGGAAGATATTCAATACAAACATTTGAGCCTGAAACCCTGACTAACGAGGAGAGAGGAGGTATAGAAGGAAAGGAGGATTTAGGGAAGGAGAGGAGGTGAAGATGGGAACGATGAGGACAGTGAAAGGTAGAGAAGGAAAGGAGGTAGGTTAGAAAGTAGGTAGTAAGGGAGGAGACGGGGAGTGAGAAATGGAAGGAAGGAGGTATAGAAGGAAAGGAGGATTTAGGGAAGGAGAGAAGGAGGTGAAGATGGGAACGATGAGGAAAGTGAAAGGTAGAGAAGGAAAGGAGGTAGGTTAGAAAGTAGGTAGTAAGGGAGGAGACGGGGAGTGAGAAATGGAAGGAAGGAGGTATAGAAGGAAAGGAGGATTTAGGGAAGGAGAAGGAGGTGAAGATGGGAATGATGAGGAAAGTGAAAGGTAGAGAAGGAAAAGAGAGGAGGTAGGTTAGAAAGTAGGTAGTAAGGGAGGAGACAAGGAGTGAGGAATGGAAGGAAGGAGGTATAGAAGGAAAGGAGGAGGTGAAGATAGGAACGATGAGGAAAGTGAAAGGTAGAGAAGGAAAGGAGATGAGGTAGGTTGGAAAGTAGGTAGGAGGAGGTGAAGATGGAAAGGTAGAGAAGGAAAGAGAAAACATAAAAGGGGTGAAAGGAAAGGAAACAAGGAGGAAGAGAAGGAAAGGAGGAGGTAGGGGAGGTGAAAAGTAGTTAAGAGTGAAGGAAGTATAGAAGAAGGTAAAGTTGGAGGTAAGGAAGGAAAAGGAGGAGATAGTAAAGGAAACAAGGAGGTATCAAAGGAAAGGTGGAGGTTAAGAGGGAATGGAAAGGGGAGGAGGTAGAGAAGTAAAGGATGTGTAGGAAAGGAAAGAAGGAGATCAATAAGGAAAGGAAGTGGTAGGAAGGAAAGGATAAAGAAGTAAAGGAGGAATTAGGAAATGGAAGTAGGAGATAAAGAAGGAAAGGAAGTGTTAGGAAGGGAAAGGATGAAGAAGTAAAGGAGGAATTAGGAAAGGAAAGAAGGAGATAATGAAGGAAAGGAAGTGGTAGGAAGGGAAAGGATGAAGAAGTAAAAGGAGGAATTAGGAAAGGAAAGAAGGAGATAAAGAAGGAAAGGAAGTGTTAGGAAGGGAAAGGATGAAGAAGTAAAGGAGGAATTAGGAAAGGAAAGAAGGAGATAATGAAGGAAAGGAAGTGTTAGGAAGGGAAAGGATGAAGAAGTAAAGGAGGAATTAGGAAAGGAAAGAAGGAGATAAAGAAGGAAAGGAAGTGTTAGGAAGGGAAAGGATGAAGAAGTAAAGGAGGAATTAGGAAAGGAAAGAAGGAGATAATGAAGGAAAGGAAGTGTTAGGAAGGGAAAGGATGAAGAAGTAAAGGAGGAATTAGGAAAGGAAAGAAGGAGATAATGAAGGAAGGAAGTGGTAGGAAGGGAAAGGATGAAGAAGTAAAGGAGGAATTAGGAAAGGAAAGAAGGAGATAATGAAGGAAAGGAAGTGGTAGGAAGGGAAAGGATGAAGAAGTAAAGGAGGAGATAGGAAAGGAGAGAAGGAGATAAAGAAGGAAAGGAAAGTGTTAGGAAGGGAAAGGATGAAGAAGTAAAGGAGGAATTAGGAAAGGAAAGAAGGAGATAAAGAAGGAAAGGAAGTGTTAGGAAGGGAAAGGATGAAGAAGTAAAGGAGGAATTAGGAAAGGAAAGAAGGAGATAATGAAGGAAAGGAAGTGTAGGAAGGGAAAGGATGAAAGAAGTAAAGGAGGAATTAGGAAAGGAAAGAAGGAGATAAAGAAGGAAAGGAAGTGGTAGGAAGGGAAAGGATGAAGAAGTAAAGGAGGAATTAGGAAAGGAAAGAAGGAGATAATGAAGGAAAGGAAGTGGTAGGAAGGGAAAGGATGAAGAAGTAAAGGAGGAGGTAGGAAAGGAGAGAAGGAGATAAAGAAGGAAAGGAAGTGTTAGGAAGGGAAAGGATGAAGAAGTAAAGGAGGAATTAGGAAAGGAAAGAAGGAGATAAAGAAGGAAAGGAAGTGTTAGGAAGGGAAAGGATGAAGAAGTAAAGGAGGAATTAGGAAAGAAAGAAGGAGATAAAGAAGGAAAGGAAGTGTTAGGAAGGGAAAGGATGAAGAAGTAAAGGAGGAATTAGGAAAGGAAAGAAGGAGATAATGAAGGAAAGGAAGTGTTAGGAAGGGAAAGGATGAAGAAGTAAAGGAGGAATTAGGAAAGGAAAGAAGGAGATAATGAAGGAAAGGAAGTGGTAGGAAGGGAAAGGATGAAGAAGTAAAGGAGGAATTAGGAAAGGAAAGAAGGAGATAATGAAGGAAAGGAAGTGGTAGGAAGGGAAAGGATGAAGAAGTAAAGGAGGAATTAGGAAAGGAAAGAAGGAGATAAAGAAGGAAAGGAAGTGTTAGGAAGGGAAAGGATGAAGAAGTAAAGGAGGAATTAGGAAAGGAGAGAAGGAGATAATGAAGGAAAGGAAGTGTTAGGAAGGGAAAGGATGAAGAAGTAAAGGAGGAGGTAGGAAAGGAGAGAAGGAAAGGATGAAGGATTGGATGCTTCTCACCACAGCAGTCAGCTCCTCCTTGGAGCCCCCGTTGTCTGCAGCGAAGACGATGGAGGCGATGAGGAAGAGCAGAGCCATGGCAGCGGTGTACACAAAGTCCTGCACCAACGAAGAAGAACATCAAAGTCACCTTTCTCTACACGTCTGAATATCTCCATGGTTACAGGTCGTTGTGGGATGGGCTTAGAGGTCGTTGTGGGATGGGCTTAGAGGTCATTGTGGGATGGGCTTAGAGGTCATTGTGGGATGGGCTTAGAGGTCATTGTGGGACGGGCTTAGAGGTCATTGTGGGATGGGCTTAGAGGTCGTTGTGGGACGGGCTTAGAGGTCATTGTGGGATGGGCTTAGAGGTCATTGTGGGACGGGCTTAGAGGTCATTGTGGGATGGGCTTAGAGGTCGTTGTGGGCTTAGAGGTCATTGTGGGATGGGCTTAGAGGTCATTGTGGGATGGGCTTAGAGGTCATTGTGGGATGGGCTTAGAGGTCATTGTGGGATGGGCTTAGAGGTCGTTGTGGGCTTAGAGGTCATTGTGGGATGGGCTTAGAGGTCATTGTGGGATGGGCTTAGAGGTCGTTGTGGGATGGGCTTAGAGGTCATTGTGGGATGGGCTTAGAGGTCATTGTGGGCTTAGAGGTCATTGTGGGATGGGCTTAGAGGTCATTGTGGGACGGGCTTAGAGGTCATTGTGGGATGGGCTTAGAGGTCGTTGTGGGACGGGCTTAGAGGTCATTGTGGGATGGGCTTAGAGGTCATTGTGGGATGGGCTTAGAGGTCATTGTGGGATGGGCTTAGAGGTCGTTGTGGGACGGGCTTAGAGGTCATTGTGGGATGGGCTTAGAGGTCGTTGTGGGATGGGCTTAGAGGTCATTGTGGGATGGGCTTAGAGGTCGTTGTGGGATGGGCTTAGAGGTAATTGTGGGATGGGCTTAGAGGTCATTGTGGGATGGGCTTAGAGGTCGTTGTGGGATGGGCTTAGAGGTCGTTGTGGGATGGGCTTAGAGGTCGTTGTGGGACGGGCTTAGAGGTCATTGTGGGACGGGCTTAGAGGTCGTTGTGGGACGGGCTTAGAGGTCGTTGTGGGACGGGCTTAGAGGTCGTTGCGGGATGGGCTTAGAGGTCATTGCGGGATGGGCTTAGAGGTCGTTGCGGGATGGGCTTAGAGGTCATTGTGGGATGGGCTTAGAGGTCATTGTGGGATGGGCTTAGAGGTCATTGTGGGATGGGCTTAGAGGTCGTTGTGGGCTTAGAGGTCATTGTGGGATGGGCTTAGAGGTCATTGTGGGCTTAGAGGTCATTGTGGGATGGGCTTAGAGGTCATTGTGGGACGGGCTTAGAGGTCATTGTGGGATGGGCTTAGAGGTCGTTGTGGGACGGGCTTAGAGGTCATTGTGGGATGGGCTTAGAGGTCATTGTGGGATGGGCTTAGAGGTCATTGTGGGACGGGCTTAGAGGTCATTGTGGGATGGGCTTAGAGGTCGTTGTGGGATGGGCTTAGAGGTCATTGTGGGATGGGCTTAGAGGTCGTTGTGGGATGGGCTTAGAGGTCATTGTGGGATGGGCTTAGAGGTCATTGTGGGATGGGCTTAGAGGTCGTTGTGGGATGGGCTTAGAGGTCGTTGTGGGATGGGCTTAGAGGTCGTTGTGGGACGGGCTTAGAGGTCATTGTGGGACGGGCTTAGAGGTCGTTGTGGGACGGGCTTAGAGGTCGTTGTGGGACGGGCTTAGAGGTCGTTGCGGGATGGGCTTAGAGGTCATTGCGGGATGGGCTTAGAGGTCGTTGCGGGATGGGCTTAGAGGTCATTGTGGGATGGGCTTAGAGGTCGTTGCGGGATGGGCTTAGAGGTCATTGCGGGATGGGCTTAGAGGTCATTGTGGGATGGGCTTAGAGGTCGTTGTGGGATGGGCTTAGAGGTCGTTGTGGGATGGGCTTTCAGGTCGTTGTGGGATGGGCTTAGAGGTCATTGTGGGATGGGCTTAGAGGTCATTGTGGGATGGGCTTAGAGGTCGTTTTGGGATGGGCTTAGAGGTCATTGTGGGATGGGCTTAGAGGTCATTGAGGGATGGGCTTAGAGGTCGTTGTGGGATGGGCTTAGAGGTCGTTGCGGGATGGGCTTAGAGGTCGTTGCGGGATGGGCTTAGAGGTCGTTGCGGGATGGGCTTAGAGGTCATTGTGGGATGGGCTTAGAGGTCGTTGCGGGATGGGCTTAGAGGTCGTTGTGGGATGGGCTTAGAGGTCATTGAGGGATGGGCTTAGAGGTCGTTTTGGGATGGGCTTAGAGGTCGTTGTGGGATGGGCTTAGAGGTCGTTGCGGGATGGGCTTAGAGGTCGTTGCGGGATGGGCTTAGAGGTCGTTGTGGGATGGGCTTAGAGGTCGTTGCGGGATGGGCTTAGAGGTCGTTGCGGGATGGGCTTAGAGGTCGTTGCGGGATGGGCTTAGAGGTCGTTGTGGGATGGGCTTAGAGGTCATTGTGGGATGGGCTTAGAGGTCATCCAGTAAAGGAGGAGGTAGGAAAGGAAAGAAGGAGATAAAGAAGGAAAGGAGGAAGTGAAGATGGGAACGATGAGGACAGTGAAAGGTAGAGAAGGAAAGGAGGTAGTAAGGGAGGAGACAGGGAGTGAGGAATGTAAGGAAGGAGGTATAGAAGGAAAGGAGGAGGTGAAGATGGAAAGGATGTGGTAGGAAGGATGAAGAAGTAAAGGAGGAGGTAGGAAAGGAAAGAAGGAGATAAAGAAGGAAAGGAGGAAGTGAAGATGGGAACGATGAGAACAGTGAAAGGTAGAGAAGGAAAGGAGGTAGTAAGGGAGGAGACAGGGAGTGAGGAATGTAAGGAAGGAGGTATAGAAGGAAAGGATGTGGTAGGAAGGATGAAGAAGTAAAGGAGGAGGTAGGAAAGGAAAGAAGGAGGTAAAGAAGGAAAGGATGTGGTAGGAAGGATGAAGAAGTAAAGGAGGAGGTAGGAAAGGAAAGAAGGAGGTAAAGAAGGAAAGGATGTGGTAGGAAGGATGAAGAAGTAAAGGAGGAGGTAGGAAAGGAAAGAAGGAGGTAAAGAAGGAAAGGATGGAATGTGTAGAGAACAAATCTGAATATTACTTTAAAAAAAGTCGGAATAGAGAAAAAAAAGTGGGAAATTTTCCCATTTTTCTATTTTAAGAAATAATTCGGTGAAAAGTTGGAATATTTTGAGATTAAAAAAATGTGTAAAAAACGACTTTCAGGTCGAAACTGAAAATGATGACTTGGCGGACGAGAGGATTGAAGAACATCTGGACCTCAGGGAGGATGAGTAAACTGACTCTAAATGTGTCCTCGTGCATTTGGAGTATGACTGATGAAAGCATTACACACTGTATATCATACACACACACACACACACATAAACACATATATATATATTTATCATACATATATATATTTCCTAAAATGGGGGAAATATCCCTTCAGCAGCAGCAGCTCAGATTCAGACCCACACACGGAGTCACAGAGACTCCAGCAGCTGGAACACTTAGAGGAACACTTCTCACCAGTTTGGGCCAGCAGCTGATTCCCACGCGGCCGTGCAGCTGCGTGGAGAGGAGGAAGACGAGCAGCAGCGTGAAGAGGAAGGCCGTGCAGCTCACAAACTCAAAGAAATACAGAGCGGAGCAACTGAGGCAGCTGGAAACCACCTCCTCCAGCACGAAGGCCACCAGCGACAGCAGCTGGAACACAGCAAGATATCAATGTAACATCTGGAACACAGCTAGATATCAACGTAACATCTGCATTGATAACATCTGGAACACAGCTAGATATCAACGTAACGTCTGCATTGATAACAGCTGGAACACAGCTAGATATCAATGTAACGTCTGGAACACAGCTAGATATCAATGTAACATCTGGAACACAGCTAGATATCAATGTAACATCTGGAACACAGCTAGATATCAACGTAACGTCTGCATTGATAACATCTGGAACACAGCTAGATATCAATGTAACATCTGGAACACAGCTAGATATCAACGTAACATCTGCATTGATAACATCTGGAACACAGCAAGATATCAATGTAACATCTGCATTGATAACATCTGGAACACAGCAAGATATCAATGTAACATCTGCATTGATAACATCTGGAACACAGCAAGATATCAATGTAACATCTGCATTGATAACATCTGGAACACAGCAAGATATCAACGTAACGTCTGCATTGATAACATCTGGAACACAGCTAGATATCAATGTAACATCTGGAACACAGCTAGATATCAACGTAACATCTGCATTGATAACATCTGGAACACAGCTAGATATCAACGTAACATCTGCATTGATAACATCTGGAACACAGCAAGATATCAATGTAACATCTGCATTGATAACATCTGGAACACCGCAAGATATCAACGTAACGTCTGCATTGATAACATCTGGAACACAGCTAGATATCAACGTAACGTCTGCATTGATAACATCTGGAACACAGCTAGATATCAACGTAACGTCTGCATTGATAACATCTGGAACACAGCAAGATATCAACGTAACGTCTGCATTGATAACATCTGGAACACAGCAAGATATCAATGTAACATCTGGAACACAGCTAGATATCAACGTAACGTCTGCATTGATAACATCTGGAACACAGCTAGATATCAACGTAACGTCTGCATTGATAACATCTGGAACACAGCTAGATATCAACGTAACGTCTGCATTGATAACATCTGGAACACAGCAAGATATCAACGTAACGTCTGCATTGATAACATCTGGAACACAGCAAGATATCAACGTAACATCTGGAACACAGCAAGATATCAATGTAACGTCTGCATTGATAACATCTGGAACACAGCAAGATATCAACGTAACATCTGCATTGATAACATCTGGAACACAGCTAGATATCAACGTAACGTCTGCATTGATAACATCTGGAACACAGCTAGATATCAATGTAACGTCTGCATTGATAACATCTGGAACACAGCAAGATATCAACGTAACATCTGCATTGATAACATCTGGAACACAGCTAGATATCAACGTAACGTCTGCATTGATAACATCTGGAACACAGCTAGATATCAACGTAACATCTGCATTGATAACATCTGGAACACAGCAAGATATCAACGTAACATCTGCATTGATAACATCTGGAACACAGCTAGATATCAACGTAACGTCTGCATTGATAACATCTGGAACACAGCTAGATATCAACGTAACGTCTGCATTGATAACATCTGGAACACAGCTAGATATCAACGTAACATCTGCATTGATAACATCTGGAACACAGCAAGATATCAACGTAACATCTGCATTGATAACATCTGGAACACAGATGAAATAATGTAACCTCATTCTCCAGCAGGAAGGCCAGAAGCTGAAACAAGTGTATGCGTATCTAAACACACAGACTTTGGGCGCGCCTGCACCACAATGAGTCAACAGGAAGAGAACCCCCCCCCCTCAGTAACTAAGCGACGGGCTTTAAACCCTTTTCAGCGTCTGGTCAGGAAACGCTCAGCCGATGAGGCTCACCTCTCAAAGTGCCAGAGCACTAAAACTAGGAGCTAGACAAAGGCTAGCATCCTTAATGTTGAAGGAAGTCAAAGCAGTTTTCCTCTCTGCTGGATGTTTATATTCTGCTCGTAACGACCTCCAGTTTCCTGCAGCCAGCGCGGAGCCGCCGCCGCCGCCGCCGCCGCCGCCGCCTGGAGGAACCACCTGACCCTTCTTTCAACACCCCGCACCAAGCAGAGGATCCGTGGAGCCTCAGGACCCAAAGACACAGACGAGGCTCCAATGAGGCCGTTTGCATTCCAGTGATCATCTGGACATCTGATGAGTAACGTTGGACTATGACAGGCCCGCCTCAAAACCCACCTCTCTGTATCCATAAGCCCCCTCCCCCTCCCTCCCAAATGTAAAGCGTCTTTGGGTTCAACAAAGCGCTATAGAAAGAAACGGTATTATTATGAGAAACTGGAATGTTCCACATATTTAAAAAAGATTAAATATTCTACGTTGTTTCAGGTACATGTAGCTTTCAGGCTGCTCTCGCACTCCCACGGAGAGGCCCGACGCATTCAGGTCCACGGGGAGAAAGATGATCTCTCCATCCGTTTGGATTGAGCCACGAATTACACGTCAAAGTTACACTTTGTGTGTGAAACGCTCAATGAACTACATCTCCCACCTCCCACCTCGCACCTCCCACCTCGCACCTCGCACCTCCCACCTCCCACCTCGCACCTCGCACCTCCCACCTCGCACCTCGCCATCTCCCACCTCCCATCTCCCACCTCCCACCTCGCACCTGCCATCTCCCACCTCCCACCTCGCACCTCCCACCTCCCATCTCCCACCTCGCACCTCCCACCTCCCATCTCCCACCTCCCACCTCGCACCTCCCACCTCGCACCTGCCATCTCCCACCTCCCATCTCCCACCTCCCAGCTCGCACCTCGCACCTCGCACCTCGCACCTCCCACCTCGCACCTCCCACCTCCCACCTCGCACCTCGCACCTCGCACCTCCCACCTCCCACCTCCCACCTCGCACCTCCCACCTCCCACCTCCCACCTCGCACCTCCCACCTCGCACCTCCCCCTCCCACCTCCCACCTCCCACCTCCCACCTCCCACCTCCACCTCGCACCTGCCATCTCCCACCTCCCACCTCGCACCTCCCACCTCCCACCTCGCACCTCCCACCTCCCACCTCCCACCTCCCACCTCGCACCTCCCACCTCCCACCTCGCACCTCCCACCTCGCACCTCCCACCTCCCACCTCCCACCTCGCACCTCCCACCTCCCACCTCCCACCTCGCATCTCCCACCTCCCACCTCGCACCTCCCACCTCCCACCTCGCACCTCCCACCTCCCACCTCGCACATCGCACCTCCCACCTCCCACCTCGCACCTCCCACCTCCCACCTCGCACCTCCCACCTCCCACCTCGCACCTCCCACCTCGCACCTCCCACCTCGCACCTCCCACCTCGCACCCAGACGGCCGTCACGTTGAACATTTCACTCTTTCTTTCAGAACGAGCTGGAAAGTATTCAAGGAGGTGAGAAACACTCCAGGTCTGGCACGTTGAGAGCTGTGCACAAGGGGAGTGACTCGGTTCTGAGAGCCAGCATGCGGGACTAGTTGCGTGTTTTTCATCGTCTTATATTTCAACAGTTTTACGACAAACTGACTTTGTTGACTTGGAAATGATTTGCTGAATTGACATCATGTGTGTAATTCGTGGATAATCTTTCTCTCTCCGTTGATGTTTCAGAAATAAGGTCCCATGGGGCGGAAGGAGATGGGCGGGACTTCGCCTCTGTACTCAACACTGAGGGCAATCCCCACAGGAGCACTTTGGGGTGAAGGGTCTCAGGGACACAACGACGTCATTAAACCGCTCACAGAACCCACTTTGTTTCTATAAGTAAATACACATCTGAGTTGACAAATATGACATGTGGGGTTCCTCAAGGCTCCATCTTGGGGCCTCTTGAGTAAGAGCATTGAACAAATCAATGACTGGATGTGTCAGAACTTTCTCCAATTAAACAAAGATAAAACTGAGATAATGGTTTTTGAAGCCAAGGCAGAACGTATAAAAGTTAGCGCTGAGCTTCAGTCTGCAATGTTCAAAACAACAGAGCCAGAACTCTAGGTGTAGTCATGGACTCTGACCTGAGTTTCAACAGCCACATTAAAACAGTTACTAAATCAGCCTACTATCACCTAAAGAACATATCTAGGATTAAAAGACTAATGTCACAGCAGGATTTGGAAAAACTTGTCCATGCTTTTATCTTCAGTAGACTGGACTACTGCAATGGTGTCTTCACAGGTCTCACTAAAACATCTATTAGGAAGCTGCAGCTGATTCAGAACGCCGCTGCTCGAGTCCTCACTAACACTAAGAAAGTGGATCACTCCTGTTCTGAAGTCTTTACACTGGTTCCTCACTAACACTAAGAAAGTGGATCACTCCTGTTCTGAAGTCTTTACACTGGTTCCTCACTGACACTAAGAAAGTGGATCACTCCTGTTCTGAAGTCTTTACACTGGTTCCTCACTGACACTAAGAAAGTGGATCACTCCTGTTCTGAAGTCTTTACACTGGTTCCTCACTGACACTAAGAAAGTGGATCACTCCTGTTCTGAAGTCTTTACACTGGTTCCTCACTAACACTAAGAAAGTGGATCACTCCTGTTCTGAAGTCTTTACACTGGTTCCTCACTGACACTAAGAAAGTGGATCACTCCTGTTCTGAAGTCTTTACACTGGTTCCTCACTAACACTAAGAAAGTGGATCACTCCTGTTCTGAAGTCTTTACACTGGTTCCTCACTGACACTAAGAAAGTGGATCACTCCTGTTCTGAAGTCTTTACACTGGTTCCTCACTGACACTAAGAAAGTGGATCACTCCTGTTCTGAAGTCTTTACACTGGTTCCTCACTGACACTAAGAAAGTGGATCACTCCTGTTCTGAAGTCTTTACACTGGTTCCTCACTAACACTAAGAAAGTGGATCACTCCTGTTCTGAAGTCTTTACACTGGTTCCTCACTGACACTAAGAAAGTGGATCACTCCTGTTCTGAAGTCTTTACACTGGTTCCTCACTAACACTAAGAAAGTGGATCACTCCTGTTCTGAAGTCTTTACACTGGTTCCTCACTAACACTAAGAAAGTGGATCACTCCTGTTCTGAAGTCTTTACACTGGTTCCTTACTGACACTAAGAAAGTGGATCACTCCTGTTCTGAAGTCTTTACACTGGTTCCTCACTGACACTAAGAAAGTGGATCACTCCTGTTCTGAAGTCTTTACACTGGTTCCTCACTAACACTAAGAAAGTGGATCACTCCTGTTCTGAAGTCTTTACACTGGTTCCTCACTAACACTAAGAAAGTGGATCACTCCTGTTCTGAAGTCTTTACACTGGTTCCTCACTAACACTAAGAAAGTGGATCACTCCTGTTCTGAAGTCTTTACACTGGTTCCTCACTAACACTAAGAAAGTGGATCACTCCTGTTCTGAAGTCTTTACACTGGTTCCTCACTAACACTAAGAAAGTGGATCACTCCTGTTCTGAAGTCTTTACACTGGTTCCTCACTGACACTAAGAAAGTGGATCACTCCTGTTCTGAAGTCTTTACACTGGTTCCTCACTGACACTAAGAAAGTGGATCACTCCTGTTCTGAAGTCTTTACACTGGTTCCTCACTGACACTAAGAAAGTGGATCACTTCTGTTCTGAAGTCTTTACACTGGTTCCTCACTGACACTAAGAAAGTGGATCACTCCTGTTCTGAAGTCTTTACACTGGTTCCTCACTGACACTAAGAAAGTGGATCACATCACTCCTGTTCTGAAGTCTTTACACTGGTTCCTCTCTAACACTAAGAAAGTGGATCACTCCTGTTCTGAAGTCTTTACACTGGTTCCTCACTGACACTAAGAAAGTGGATCACTCCTGTTCTGAAGTCTTTACACTGGTTCCTCACTGACACTAAGAAAGTGGATCACTCCTGTTCTGAAGTCTTTACACTGGTTCCTCACTGACACTAAGAAAGTGGATCACTCCTGTTCTGAAGTCTTTACACTGGTTCCTCACTGACACTAAGAAAGTGGATCACTCCTGTTCTGAAGTCTTTACACTGGTTCCTCACTAACACTAAGAAAGTGGATCACTCCTGTTCTGAAGTCTTTACACTGGTTCCTCACTGACACTAAGAAAGTGGATCACTCCTGTTCTGAAGTCTTTACACTGGTTCCTCACTGACACTAAGAAAGTGGATCACTCCTGTTCTGAAGTCTTTACACTGGTTCCTCACTGACACTAAGAAAGTGGATCACTCCTGTTCTGAAGTCTTTACACTGGTTCCTCACTAACACTCAGAAAGTGGATCACTCCTGTTCTGAAGTCTTTACACTGGTTCCTCACTGACACTAAGAAAGTGGATCACTCCTGTTCTGAAGTCTTTACACTGGTTCCTCACTGACACTAAGAAAGTGGATCACTCCTGTTCTGAAGTCTTTACACTGGTTCCTCACTAACACTAAGAAAGTGGATCACTCCTGTCTGAAGTCTTTACAATGGTTCCTCACTACACTAAGAAAGTGGATCACTCCTGTTCTGAAGTCTTTACACTGGTTCCTTACTGACACTAAGAAAGTGGATCACTCTGTTCTGAAAGTCTTTACACTGGTTCCTCACTGACACTAAGAAAGTGGATCACTCCTGTTCTGAAGTCTTACACTGGTTCCTCACTGACACTAAGAAAGTGGATCCACTCCTGTTCTGAAATCTTTACACTGGTTCCTCACTGACACGACGAAAGTGGATCAACTCCTGTTCTGAAGTCTTTACACTGGTTCCCTCACTAACACTAAGAAAGTGGATTCACTCCTGTTCTGGAAGTCCTTTACACTGGTTCCTCAACTAAACTAAGAGAAGTGGATCAACTCCTGTTCTGAAGTCTTTACACTGGTTCCTCCACTAAACAACTAAGAAAGTTGGATCACTCCTGTTCTGAAGTACTTTACACTGGTTTCCTCACTGACACTAAGAAAGTGGATCATCACTCCTGTTCCTGAAAGGCTTTACCACTGGTTCCTCACTGACACTAAGAAAGTGGATCACTCCTGTTCTGAAGTCTTTACACTGGTTCCTCACTGACACTAAGAAAGTGGATCACTTCTGTTCTGAAGTCTTTACACTGGTTCCTCACTGACACTCAGAAAGTGGATCACTCTGTTCTGAAGTCTTTACACTGGTTCCTCACTGACATAAGAAAGTTGGATCAAGTCCTGTTCTGAAGTCTTTACACTGGTCCTCACTGACACTAAGAAAGTGGATCACTCCTGTTCTGGAAGTCTTTACACCTGGTTTCCTCACGGACACTAAGAAAGTGGATCACTCCTTTCTGAAGTCTTTACACTGGTTCACTCACTGACACTAAGAAAGTGGATCACTCCTGTTCTGAAGTCTTTACACTGGTTTCCTCACTGAACACTAAGAAAGTGGGATCACTCCTGTTCTGAAGTCTTTACACTGGTTCCTCACTGACACTAAGAAAGTGGATCACTCCTGTTCTGAAGTCTTTACACTGGTTCCTCACTGACACTAAGAAAGGGATCACTGTTGAGCTACACTGACCTAAGAAAGTGGATCACTCCTGTTCTGAAGTCTTTACACTGGTTCCCTCACTGACACTAAGGAAAGTGGATCACTCCTGTTCTGAAGTCTTTACACTGGTTTCCTCACTAACACTAAGAAAGTGGATCACTCCTGTTCTGAGTCTTTACACTGGTTCCTCACTGACACTAAGAAAGTGGATCACTCCTGTTCTGAAGTCTTTACACTGGTTCCTCACTGACACTAAGAAAGTGGATCACTCCTGTTCTGAAGTCTTTACACTGGTTCCTCACTAACACTAAGAAAGTGGATCACTCCTGTTCTGAAGTCTTTACACTGGTTCCTCACTGACACTAAGAAAGTGGATCACTCCTGTTCTGAAGTCTTTACACTGGTTCCTCACTAACACTAAGAAAGTGGATCACTCCTGTTCTGAAGTCTTTACACTGGTTCCTCACTGACACTAAGAAAGTGGATCACTCCTGTTCTGAAGTCTTTACACTGGTTCCTCACTGACACTAAGAAAGTGGATCACATCACTCCTGTTCTGAAGTCTTTACACTGGTTCCTCACTGACACTAAGGAAGTGGATCACTCCTGTTCTGAAGTCTTTACACTGGTTCCTCACTGACACTAAGAAAGTGGATCACTCCTGTTCTGAAGTCTTTACACTGGTTCCTCACTGACACTAAGAAAGTGGATCACTCCTGTTCTGAAGTCTTTACACTGGTTCCTCACTGACACTAAGAAAGTGGATCACTCCTGTTCTGAAGTCTTTACACTGGTTCCTCACTGACACTAAGAAAGTGGATCACTCCTGTTCTGAAGTCTTTACACTGGTTCCTCACTGACACTAAGAAAGTGGATCACTCCTGTTCTGAAGTCTTTACACTGGTTCCTCACTAACACTAAGAAAGTGGATCACTCCTGTTCTGAAGTCTTTACACTGGTTCCTCACTGACACTAAGAAAGTGGATCACTCCTGTTCTGAAGTCTTTACACTGGTTCCTCACTGACACTAAGAAAGTGGATCACATCACTCCTGTTCTGAAGTCTTTACACTGGTTCCTCACTGACACTAAGAAGTGGATCACTCCTGTTCTGAAGTCTTTACACTGGTTCCTCACTGACACTAAGAAAGTGGATCACTCCTGTTCTGAAGTCTTTACACTGGTTCCTCACTGACACTAGAAAGTGGATCACTCCTGTTCTGAAGTCTTTACACTGGTTCCTCACTGACACTAAGAAAGTGGATCACTCCTGTTCTGAAGTCTTTACACTGGTTCCTCACTGACACTAAGAAAGTGGATCACTCCTGTTCTGAAGTCTTTACACTGGTTCCTCACTGACACTAAGAAAGTGGATCACTCCTGTTCTGAAGTCTTTACACTGGTTCCTCACTAACACTAAGAAAGTGGATCACTCCTGTTCTGAAGTCTTTACACTGGTTCCTCACTGACACTAAGAAAGTGGATCACTCCTGTTCTGAAGTCTTTACACTGGTTCCTCACTGACACTAAGAAAGTGGATCACTCCTGTTCTGAAGTCTTTACACTGGTATCCCTCCACTGACACCTAAGAAAAGTGGACACTCCTGTTCTGAAAGTTCTTTACACACTGGTTTCCTACACTAACACTAAGAAAGTGGGATCACTCCTGTTTCTGGAAGTCCTTTACACGTGGTTCCTCACTG
Organism: Harpagifer antarcticus; assembly: GCA_902827135.1. NCBI lineage: Eukaryota > Metazoa > Chordata > Actinopteri > Perciformes > Harpagiferidae > Harpagifer > Harpagifer antarcticus. Next base: position 444 of record CADEHL010000256.1, on the reverse strand, counting down.
AACACTAAGAACAGTGGATCACTTCCTGGTTCTGAAGTCTTTACACTGGTTCCTCACTGGACACTAAGAAAGTGGATCACTCACGCCTGTTTCTGAAGTCTATTACCACTGGTTTCCTCCCTGACACTAAGAAAGTGGATCACTTCCCTGTTCTGAAGAGGTCTTTATACACTGGTGTCCCTCACTGACACTAAGAAAGGAGGATCACTCCTGTTCGGAAGTCCTTTACACTGGTTTCCTCCCACTGACACTAAGAAAGTGGATCACTCCCTGTTTCTGAAGTCTTTACACTGGTCCCTCACTAACACTAAGAACGTGGATCTACTCCCTGTTCCTGAAGTCTTTACACTGGTTCCTCACTGACACTAAGAAGTCGGAATCACTCCTGTTTCTGAAGTCTTTACACTAGGTTTCCTCACTTGACACTAAGAAAGTGATCACTCC
>CADEHL010000255.1:0-48623 GCA_902827135.1 Harpagifer antarcticus | reverse complement strand
TACTAACTACTACTACTACTACACTACCACTACCACCACTACCACTACTACTACTACTACTACTACTACTACTACTACTACTCTACTACTACTACTACTACTACTACTACTACTACTACTACTACTACTACCACTATTCCTATTACTACCACTACCACTACCACTACCACTACTACTACTACGAATACTCATAATCATGATGATGGTAACACAAGACATGTGTAATACACAGATAGTATATCTCCTGACCATAATCATTCGAAGTCATTACAATATGAGACCTATTTGCATAATGAAGTGTGCGGCGTTGAGCTTTGAGCACAGTTTTCTTTAATGAAGTCTGATGAGAGGAACATCAAAGCGTCAGAGGTGATGCTCTGGGGTCTGATTACTGTCTCTGGACTGAGATATAGAGTTTCCCTGAAGCTAGCTCAGACTCGGTAGGCACACCGGCTAAATGGAAATAGAGACAAATGGAAAAATCATTTACATTTGATGTCGGAAACAACCTCTTCAAGCGAGTCCAGTTCCTCATTAAACGGAGAAAGTGGAACACGGGGATCTGATACTGTTCTTTAAGGAGAGAACAAAGTGTTTCTCACACAGCGTCTTTTCATTTCTGATCACATCTCGTAAACACATTAACAGATGGATGATGAACAAGAAATCAATACATCAGAAAAATCATTGTTGCACATACAAACTTAAATATCAGTTTTTTAGATATATAAAAGAAATAAAGGATATATTCCTGCATGTAACATCATTTACAATATTTTTTTGTATAACAAGTTATTTAGCAATGTGATGCTGTAAATCAAAAAAAATGAGGCATTATGTAAGGCTGCAACTTTAATTATTATAATTTTGAATGTTATTTTTTTCACACGTCTGAATGTTTACATGCTGAAAATCCCCAAATGTCACAATTGATCAGAATAATAAAATAAACATTTGATTTTTAAGCCAATAATATTAATGTAATACTGTTCAAGGCACGTTTCTCCCTGCAGTGGTTGTTGATAGGGAACCAGGGCTTTGATTTGACTCAACACAGTTTTATTTCCCACAATGCCCTATTTCCCCTCCTAACCCAGTTACTGTGATGCTCACCAGTGCTGGAAACTCTGAAAAAGTGAATTTACTATTATTATTATCCTGTGAACACAATATTTCACAGATGAAGTCCCACCACTACCCTCCAGCTCTTAATCAGTTCATCATATGTGCGTCAATTGTTAATTTCCCAGAAGCAAACTATGAGAACTGGAGAAGAGTTCATTTCCAGCTGAGACAATAACCAAACCAATTTGCTTTTTCAAATTAAAATGTTCCCAAGCCTGGTTGGTATAGAAGGCTTTTGCAAAGAGTCCAGAAACAAACATTATTTAATGGGTTTATTATTTATTACAGGGACAATGGGAACAGTTACTCTCCAATGTGTTGACCTCGTAGAGAGGATGACGCAAATGAGTTTAAACTGGGACACAATTCAAATTAGAATTCAAAACTGCCCGAATACATTTTATTTTTTGGGGGCAAAACCTTGTGGCAGAGACGTATGCAAGAGTATCCGGTTGAAATACGATTTGTATTGACATTATTTTAGCTGTAGATGGTGCCTGATCCCCCTGACCTTATAATTATGATCCACCATGTTGGTAGAAAATCATTAACATCACTGACAGAAACAAAAACACTTAACACTTATTCTTAAAAATCCCTTACCCTTACCCACCCCCCATTTCCCCTCTGCTGGTCTATGGCCTTGTAGAGGGTAACGGGGTACAGAGTCGCTTAGATAAGCGGGGGAGTGCATCTGACGAAGAGATAGGTTGTTGTGCTATCTCTCTCTGTTTCTTATCCTCTATCTAATAGAACTGCTCGGGTCTTGATGGATTGAGTGGGGAAGTTCATGAGATCTTTCTAGAGGGTTATCAAGAATAACTTTTATCCAATGACCTTTCCCCTCTCTGTCTGTGTCTGTGTCTTCCCTTGTTCCGATTAACCCAGCCAAATCTTTGTTCTTGTTTTGTATCTATATCTACGCCGGGATCCGGAGTCGAGGCTGATCCTCTTGCTGTGGTCCTGTGTCTTGGATCCTCTATCCTGAGTTCTGGATTAAGTCGTGGACTTCGGGTCGTGGCTGAACCGGTCTCTGCGGTCCTGCCTTGGGTCTCGTCATGCTGCCTCCCTGATGGCTTCCTCAGGATTGTAGCTGACATCCTCGTGGATTCATCTTCTCATTACAGACACATGTATTTCCTAACATTCGGTCTATATGCTGTCAAATGTATTATCTCTTGGATTTACACACGGCATCTATTGCACGTCTGTCCGTCCTGGGAGAGGGATCCCTCCTCTGTTGCTCTCCCTGAGGTTTCTCCATGTTCCCTTTAAACTGTGGGGTTTCTCTGGAAGTGTTTCCTTGTACGATGTGAGGGTCTAAGGACAGAGGGTCTAAGGACAGAGGGTCTAAGGACAGAGGGTGTCGTTTTTCTCATACTGATATTCTGAACAATCTGTGCTGTTGTATTTGCTGTAAAGTGTCTCTACTGTAGGCTATTTTTATTTTATGTACAGCACTTTGGCTCCACCAAAAATCGTTTATAAATGTGCTATATAAATAAAACTTGATTTGACTTGAAACACATCCCTGAATGAGCGATGCATCCGCTAAAACATTAATTTACATTCTTAAACTTGCATTAAATACAACATATCAAAAATGTCAGCTTGTAATTAAGACACACACAATTACAGTTGGCATTGTACCTGAAGATTTGTCAGATAATCACAGGATAATTAATACCAAAATATGAAGTGCTTGTACAGCGTAATACAGTTTCAATGTCTATTCATACTTTAGTGTCCAATAATTGGTGCATCTACTGTCCGTCCCACATGTAGCCTGGTCCCAAATCCTATGTTTTAAATGATTATTTCCCTCTAATGGATAATACAATATACAAAAGACTTTCAAGAGAGAAAAATAGTTATGCATAAGATTAACAATTCAATGGGGGGGGGGGTTATTTAATGAGAGGGGCACAATCAAATCGGGTTAAAAAGACAAAGCCAGAATGAAGTAATTGTGTAAATTAAACATAGAATACAGTAATTAGTTTTTGTTTTAGTGAATTTAAGTTACTGTCCTTTGTTTCAGTAGGTTTTTCATTTCGAGTAGTTGTTTTAGTAAGTTTAAGTTACAATTTAATTATCAAAGATAGACAGTATTTGTTTTTATAAGATCATGAAGAGTTTAGTCTCCACTGTACATCCGGGTCTCTGATTTGATTTAGTTCCAATAAATCGTAATGTCAGGGAATAATTCTGTATACATGTTTACCTTTCGCCCTCTGACACAGATACCCGGCCTCGAGCAGCCGTTATCTCCCGGAAGGAGGGGTTGCCCTAGCAAGTTGTTGATGTTACCAGTTTGTGACCGGGCAGCTCTCGGTCAGAGATAGTTCTTGTTGTGGGACACCTGGAACACATCCTTCTCGGGGTGGAGATGACCCCGAGCCATAAGCGACAACAAAAGTGATTCAGTGTCCTCAGCTGTTTAGTCTATCTATTGAAGAATATTGATTATTACACTCTGAACTAAACCCTGGAGCTACAGGAGGGCTCTTCAGAATTGATTGTGGCATCTCAACCGTGTGGTCAACCCGTGGCCCGTCTTGTTTGCCATCAAAGCTCCAGCTCTCCTGGTGTCGCTTTGAGTACTGACTCCCATTGCTTCAGAAGTTTCCCCCACATGTAATATTGTAACCTTTTTTTGGAGGGGGGTCCCTGGCATAGTTGCCAACATGCTTATTGTAGGTGTAAGTGCACTGCCTTGCGGCCTGTAGCACCATCCTTGATGGAGCATGTGGGCTGGACCTGTATTTTACAGGAAAGGAGTGAGCAGAGGGTCGTGTTGTCCATTCTTGTTCAGTTTTCTGTGACTATCTTCCTCACCCTCTCAGACTTTCAGTTGCGCGCGCTGCTAAAGAGACGCGCTACCATGGAAACCAAACAATGGTGTAGCTGTATTAAAGTCCGATTGGAAACAGTCCTGAGTAAATATGACCCCGGGAGGAAACCGGGAAATCGGGAGTCTCCCGCGAAAATCGAGAGGGTTGGCAAGTATGGTCCCTGGTCAGTGTTACAGGGGCACTGGCCCCTATTGCCCCCCCTAGAACCGCCCCTGACTGGATGCTAAAGGACCTTATTATATTCCATTGAGACCAGGCTGAACTGGTACCACTTCTTTATTGGTGGATCAAATAGTTCACATCTGTGCTCATTATGTCACCGGCCGGTCCACTAAACTGTTGCTTTATTTCTGAGTGTATAAACTCGCTGCCAAGTTCCCAGGCCCAGTGGACCAGGAACATTTGGCACAGGGCTTGTTGTGGCCGGGATGTAAAGTGACAGTGAGTGGAAGCAGGACCGGGACAATGGACCTTTATTCTTGGGACCATTTGTTTCTCTCCGCCTCCCTGAGATAGTGGTTCAGTTTACAAAGCAAGAACCCCATTCTGTCCTATCAGCACGGCACAGAGGGCCTTAATGAGGCTCATGGGAGGTGTAGTAAAAGTGTCTGTTGATTGTGTTTATATAGGATATACATGCTTTTATATATTTTTGTATTCGGGATTGTGGGAAACGGTATATCGATCTCTCAGTCTCTACACACTAACTGAAAGATTGACAATAAAGTTGACTTTGACGAGTGCTTTTGAATTCATTTTGTAGCATGTCAGGATGCAGAGATGAGCTACGTCAGCTAAGCTTGATTCTGGTGTGTTCAAAACTGGGTTTACAACTTTCAATGTAAATGTGACAGAAGGATGTCAGGTTCTTAAAAAAGTAGAGCGAGCAGCCAAGGGAAGTTCCTCAGTGAAGAAGCAATGTGTCAATGTTAACTAGATGTATGAGTACACTTTAAATTAATTCTACTTCCTGTTTGTATTCATGCATTTCACTGGCTGAATCAAAACTCTGACATGCCAGGCTTACATCAAGGAACCAGCCTTAAATATCTGTACCACGTTTTATGATGATCAATCCAATGAATGAAAACTTTATCACAGACTCAGGTCCAGATAAAAGACAAGGCATTACATATAATAAATTACATACTCAGCATAAAAAGAATTCATAGTTTAAGAATAATTTAAATCAGTGTCCTACAAAGAGACAACTATACCAATGTCTCCACAGCTGTGATTGGTAGCGTGTGCTATACCTTATGTTCGATAAGAGGATTTCATTATCAGAGTCATTAAGTCGGTAAATACATTTATACATGAGATTTCTTAAAACAGCTGGTAGAGCATTGACTCCTGCAGCCACACACATTTCACTTGCTCTAGACCATCGAGATCTCTTCAGCAATATTCTCATGGCATCATTAAGCTACTTGAAGTTTCCGTAAACTTGCTTTTCTGTAGTTTGACCACAGACGTTTAGAGCGGTGTGCAATAAGCTCTGAACAGAGACCTCTTCACTCCATCTGAACACGCACCAAACTCACGCAGGAGAATGTTTGCTTGTGCATACATCATGCGGCATTGCCTATAGTGTCCAAGATATTTTAACTTATTACAGACACTAAGATTAATATCAGACAATTTAAAATCAGGACATTTAAGACAATGGTTGTTGAGACATTTCAGTTGAACCCTGAAATGTCACCATCATGTGGCTTTAGAGGAGAAGTCAGGCATCAATCTTCACGACATCTAACCTACACACATTTTAAATCACTCCCTTATGTTGACTATGTCTGATATCATGACAAAACTAAAATGAGCCTGTATGTCATTTATGTAATAAGTTCCAGTGTTAGTGGGGGTCTCGGAAAAGAGTCCTTATATGAGCATTAACAATAATTTCTGTAGTAAGTTGATCAATTATTTATTTTTTTAGTTTTAGGATTGTTCCACGTTGACACTGTGAATGTATTCTGCTACACAGCGCATACAACAATGCATGACCCCATTAAGTAAGTTCAGAGAAAAGGCATGAGCCGGCTGAGGATAGAGAACAGCTGATCATGAAGGAACCACAGCTCGAACATCACACTCATGTTGTCCCAAAACACGGCCGGGTCTACGGGGTGTTGTGTTGACGATCAAAGACTCTTCTGTTCGTAGTGAAGAATAAAGAGAGTCACAGCATGTGTTGGTAATGAGCGTGTGTGTTTGCTATGTACTGTATGTATTGAATTACACAATAGAAAAAGAAGAAGATTGAGACGTCTGAAAACGACCAAGGTGAGATTCCTGTCTGCTGGAGTGATGTCTGACAGCTGGTCCACGATGACAGCCACACAATACTCACACGCAAAGCACGACCCACGGGCATTTGAATGTTGTGTGTCTTACCACAATAGGGTGTATAATGTATTCATATTTATTCTGTACTGTGTCTGTATTGTCTTATTTATACCTGATCTATTCCTTTTCTACACTGTGAATGTGCCTTATACTGTTCAGAGTGAATACGGTCAGATGTGTATATTTATATTATAGTGTGAATAACTCTGTGAAAAGCTTTCAAAAAATACACACAAAGCACGGTGACATTGGTGGCTCAAGATAGCTTGTGGTTTGGCCTCTGCACGCGCACGTACGCACACACACACACACACACACACACACACACACACACACACACTGTTACCACATGTCTCTTTTCGTCCTGGGTGACTTTCACATTTCGTGCCCTTGAACATACTGTATGTTTGTAGCTCGTATAAAAGACCAAAATAGAGGCTGCTGTGTGTGACCTGTCATTGTTGTTGTCACTCCCTGCTTCACACACACACACACACACACACACACACACACACACACACACACACACACACACACACACACACACACACACACACACACACACACACACACACACACACACACACACACACACACACACACACACACACACACACACACACACACACACACACAGACTCTCTTCCTATAGTACACGTATGTTTGATTAATTCACAGTGCTGCCGGGAAAGAGGGACCCCCTGGCTGACAAAGTGTGTGATCATGGGGCTCTGGTTATGTAACAGTAAGCAGACTGTGTGTGTGTGTGTGTGTGTGTGTGTGTGTGTGTGTGTGTGTGTGTGTGTGTGTGTGTGTGTGTGCCTGTGTGTGTGTGTGGGGGGGGTTTGATTCGGGCTCGAGGGGAACAAGCAGGGGTTTCTTCTCCACAGTGCGTGAAGGAATGCCCATAAATCCATAGACATTAGATTTGAATCCAGCCCTGTTGACACACTTTGAAAGGCTGCCTTACTGTGTGTGTGTGGGTGTGTGTGTGTGTGTGTGTGTGTGTGTGTGTGTGTGTGTGTGTGTGTGTGTGTGTGTGTGTGTGTGTGTGTGTGTGTGTGTGTGTGTGTGTGTGTTATCATGTTGACTGAACACCAAGGGTATGACTTGATAAGCCTTAGATCCAAAGAACTGAAGGGGAGGAAAACAAACCTTAATAATAATACTAAAGAAAAGACAGTGGCAGACTAAAGTAACTCCCCTCCTACACTACTCGATTCTGATTGGTCTATTTGGACATGCCAGAGGTCTGTTAATTATAGCTAACAGACTGTTGCTAAGGAGAACAGAACAGCAATATGATCATTACAACAACAACAGTGTTTTCAGAGTGTAATAAACGGGATAATGTGCAGCGAGGCGGTCATTAATAAAATAAGAACACCTTCTCACCCTGTCAGTGTTCTTTATTATTATTATGAATGACTGCCTTGCTGTACATTATCCCTTACATAACATTTTACAGCACATCTTTAAAATGTCACATGTTTCCATGAGAGTCTGTGAGGTCCTTTGCCATGTCCACAAATACAAAACCTCAGCAGGGTCTTTCTCCACCGGCTGCACCTCTGAGGTTCATATATTAGTGTGGATTAAACAGAGGAGATGTGTGTCCCCTCTCCACCTCTCCATTGATATGTTGATCGTGTTTTTGGCATACCAGGGAATCAATGAGCTACAGTGAACTGGGTGGTCAGATTTATTTAAAACACTGCGTTGGTCCGGCCATGTTGTTTCAATTACTGTGAAGATGATGTCATATAATCTGTGGAGTAACAGATCAATGAGTTTGACATCAACCGTGAACCCCGGCACAGTGCTTTAGAATACATTGGAATCTGTGAAAAGTTATAACAGCAACTAATATTTTAGATGATTGAGAAGCTAATTGTACAATTACGCTAATCACGTCATAAACACTTCCAGGAATTCGCACTAAATTGCTGGAAGTTGTTTAATTGAAAGAGTTTACGAACATAAATCCTAGATAGTGCCTATTATGAATATCACACAATGTGACTAGATTGAGAAGACTATTATTACGGGCCCTATATTATGCTAAAATGTTAGGTTTCCTAATTGTATGTGTGTTTCTACTGGGACATGTCTCCATGCTTTAATGTTAAAAAGGCTGCCTGTGTGTCCACTCTGGAGGAAACAGTGATTTTAGCCTTTGCAGACCATTTACATGCACCAAACCTATCCAAAAAGTGTATATGCATTTAAAATACAATGCATGCTGTAACACAGAACAATAGACAATGCATTCTGCAGTTTCTTATTCAGTGAGATGTCACAAACCTAGATAGTGCTTATTATGAACATCACACAATGTGACTAGATTGAGAAGACTATTATTACGGGCCGTATATTATGCTAAAATGTTAGGTTTCCTAAATGTATTTAGTGTCTCTACCGTGACACCTCTCCATGATTCAATGTGTGTGTGTGTAGGAGAGAAACTCCCTCTGGAGGAAACAGGGATTTTAACCTCTGCCGACCATTTACATGCACACAAAAACAATGTTAGCTGTAACACAGAAACAGATAATGAATTCTTCAGTCTCATTCAGTGAGATGCTGAAGTTGCAGTTGTTTGAGAGTGTGTTTCTGTTGGTGTAAACTTGTGTTGGACTGATGAACAGGATCTGAACTCACGAGTGTATCAATATTGGTTCTGCTGGTCAGCTAAACACTGCCCTCATTGTGGACGCTCACAGCAGAACAACAAGGACTGAGAGTTGTGTGAATAACAGGGTTATGTAACACACAGTGAAAGAGGCTCAGGCTAAAGGAGGGGGGGGGGGGTAGACTCTCAGAGGGGCTCAGGGTCGTAAAAGTCAGAGTGAAGGTCAGAGGTGGAGAGCTGCTGTACTGAGGGTGTAAATACTCTGCTTGGTCATCATTAAAACTGCAACCTGTCAGAAAGAAAGGAAATGAAATATAAGGCACATAATTCAACAACGCTGTCCTTTTTAGATCGTTTATTGAGAGAAATGCTGGAGTACACTTTTTATAAAAGGCTGCCGTGTAACGTCATTGACTCCACTTGGATATATGAAAAGAAGAAGAAAGAAAGGAAGTAAACACTAACAGGAACAGCAGAAGAAGACAGACAGGAAGTAAACACTAAAGGGAACAGCAGAAGAAGACAGGCAGGAAGTAAATACTAAAGGGAACAGCAGAAGAAGACAGATAGGAAGTAAACACTAAAGGGAACAGCAGAAGAAGACAGATAGGAAGTAAACACTAAAGGGAACAGCAGAAGAAGACAGATAGGAAGTAAACACTAAAGGGAACAGCAGAAGAAGAAGACAGATAGGAAGTAAACACTCAAGGGAACAGCAGAAGAAGAAGACAGATAGGAAGTAAACACTAAAGGGAACAGCAGAAGAAGACAGACAGGAAGTAAACACTAAAGGGAACAGCAGAAGAAGAAGACAGATAGGAAGTAAACACTAAAGGGAACAGCAGAAGAAGACAGATAGGAAGTAAACACTAAAGGGAACAGCAGAAGAAGAAGACAGATAGGAAGTAAACACTCAAGGGAACAGCAGAAGAAGAAGACAGATAGGAAGTAAACACTCAAGGGAACAGCAGAAGAAGACAGATAGGAAGTAAACACTAACGGGAACAGCAGAAGAAGACAGATAGGAAGTAAACACTAACGGGAACAGCAGAAGAAGAAGACAGACAGAAAGTAAACACTAAAGGAAACAGCAGAAGAAGACAGACAGGAAGTAAAAACTAAAGGGAACAGCAGAAGGAGACAGACAGGAAGTAAAAACTAAAGGGAACAGCAGAAGAAGACAGACAGGAAGTAAACACTAAAGGGAACAGCAGAAGGAGACAGACAGGAAGTAAACACTAAAGGGAACAGCAGAAGAAGACAGACAGGAAGTAAAAACTAAAGGGAACAGCAGAAGGAGACAGACAGGAAGTAAAAACTAAAGGGAACAGCAGAAGAAGACAGACAGGAAGTAAACACTAAGGGAACAGCAGAAGGAGACAGACAGGAAGTAAACACTAAAGGGAACAGTAGAAGAAGACAGACAGGAAGTAAACACTAACGGGAACAGCAGAAGGAGACAGACAGGAAGTAAACACTAAAAGGAACAGCAGAAGAAGACAGATAGGAAGTAAACACTCAAGGGAACAGCAGAAGAAGAAGACAGATAGGAAGTAAAGACTCAAGGGAACAGCAGAAGAAGACAGATAGGAAGTAAAGACTCAAGGGAACAGCAGAAGAAGACAGACAGAAAGTAAACACTAAAGGGAACAGCAGAAGAAGACAGACAGAAAGTAAACACTAAAGGGAACAGCAGAAGAAGACAGACAGAAAGTAAACACTAAAGGGAACAGCAGAAGAAGACAGGCAGGAAGTAAACACTAAAGGGAACAGCAGAAGAAGACAGACAGACAGACAGACAGACAGACAGACAGTGGGTGTTTCTCAATCTCGAGTAAAGTTGCTCCAGAGCCAATATTTCAAGCATACTGCGTCATCGAGTGCCGCCGAAGGACTGTTCCAATGTCCAGCATACTTGGAATTCTACCGAGCCACGGCGTGCTTCGTTTGGAGACATTTCGAGGCTGCACATGTGTAGACTCCGCGGTCTTAAAATCCCCACAATGCTTTGCGCACGGACCAATTTCCCCAAATCTGTGGTGGAAAATGTAAGGCGGGTCCTCTCATCTGACGCACACCTGCACACTTGCTAGCCTGTTCCACTCAAGGTTCAAGGTTCTTTATTAGGGATACAACCATAGCTACAAAGTAGTTATGTCGATGAAAATGTTAGGTCACAGGCTTCTCCAACAGTGCAACACAATATTACAGGAAAACAGAAAAATATAGTGCAAGTAAATATTAAATATTAAAAGTAAATGCAAAAAGAAAGCAATAGTTTAAAAATAGTGAAATAGTGAAATAAGAGTCTTTATGCAAGCTATTGGAATGATATACTCTTTGTTTTCCGAATGCCAGGAAGTATTCTTGCCTCGCTTCTGAAGCAAGTGACTCGGAAGACATGTGCTACCAAGCAGGCGTACTCTACATTGAGAAACACCCAAGAAGTAAAGACTAACAGGAACAACAGAAGAAGACAGACAGGAAGTAAACACTAAAGGGAACAGCAGAAGAAGACAGACAAGAAGTAAACATTAAAGGGAACAGCAGAAGAAGACAGACAGGAAGTTAACACTAAAGGGAACAGCAGAAGAAGACAGACAGGAAGTCAACACTAACGGGAACATGGTGGAGCTCCGTTAATATGTGTTTAACTTTAAACAGATTTTCAGACATTTTCATGTTTTGATAGTCGGATGAGGTTATTGATTACATTGATTGTTTTTACAGGTAACCAGTAATTGTGTTACATCTTCAAACGACCCCCTCTAGCCCTGGTGATTGATCACGGGCATAAGAGAATGTATGAAAGCAGATATAATGAAGTCATCATGTGTCACTCCTCCTCACCACCTCCTCCATCAGGCCTGACATCCGTATATGTATCAGTGCCACGTCTATATATTTAAACTGCAGATTAATCTGTCAACGAGGAGAGAGGAGCTCTTTTTCCTCCGAGTTCATTCCAGGTCTTGAAGCATTATGTAAATGATGTTTGTGTTTTTCTGTCTGTGAGCCAGCCTGGCTCTCCGGGGGAAACCACAGGTCGGAGCAGAGAGGGAAGCAGATAGAGTGAGAGAAAGAGAGAGTGAGGAAGTGCTTTGATCACACTCTGCTTTAATGGGAAACAAATTGCATGGGCGAGTGGAATGAGTGGGAAACACGACACAGACTGAAATATGCCTCGGTTACGGTGCTCATGGGATTTGGTGCAGTACTTCAATTCAATTTTGAGGTACTTGTACTCAGAGCCGGCCCATTAAGCGACATAAGTGGCCGCTCAGGGCCCCGCAGCCACTAAGGGCCCCCTAGCAACAAAATGAATAAATGAAAAAAAAATTATATTTTTTTCATCTTAGTACACCGTCGCCGTGATAAGTATGTTTAATTAATTTAGTTAATATGCCTAGATTGCCTGCTCTCAAAGTAATGTATTATATTATTGAGTCAATAATATAATACATTAACCGTGCTTTACCTGAACCTCATCATGACACTAGAGAGGACGGCAGGAATGTAATCTCCCGTGTTCAGTGAATGTCAGCCAATAAGACAGATGTTTATTTCCTTTCAACTCTCTGGACAGCAAGACTCCAGATCAACCAGAGAGTTGAAAGGAAATAAACATCTGTCTTATTGGCTGACAGGTACCTATCCTGTGAGCTGTGACAATGTTTAAAATAAACTGTCAGTGGACTCAGAGTTTTTGAAGATGGACATAAGAACATTTTTTCTTAAAAAGACGACAATTCTCAAGTGGTGGCTCACACAACAGCCCCAGAGCCACCACTTGAGCCAGGTGAACAAGGTATGTACATGTCGGTAACTTCCAAGTTATGCGAACATGTAAGCAAAGCATAAATTACAGCTACGTTGACGTTACTTTGAATCGAGGGGGTAAGCTAAACCATTAGCAAGTAGCTATAGCTAGCCAGATATATTAAATAAACACTTCATACAATCTAAATGTTATGTTTTTTAGCGTTACCTAGTGATTTCAAAGAAAGCTCTCTGGGAAATGTTGACTTACTGTTCGACATGAAGCTAGAAGCTACCTTACGTACACAGTTGATCCGGAGTCCTGTCAGTTAAGTGTGTGTCAAGTGTTTCATAGTTAGCTTAGCTAAGCATCAACCTAGCACTGAAATATATGGATGTTATGTTACAGTATTTCTGAGGAAAAGTCAGCAGAAATGGTGGCATAGTTGCCACTGCTTTACGTGTCGACAGCATGTTTGAACGTATTAGCAGCAGTAAATGTGGCTGTTTGGCCTCTGACGTTGCCATAACAACACCTGAATTGAAATGTGCTACCTCTTTTTGTGACAGATTTTTGCAAGAAATTATAATTCTTCTGAATGATATTCCTATTGACAGCTAGTTTCTATGTGAACAGTATGAGATGGACAGCCAGATAGAATAAATGAAAAACAGTTATGAAACACTATATGACAAAACAAGAATACAGTTTGAACGGGGAGTGATTTGTAAAACATCCCCCGGACCCCCCTAGAGGAGGTGAGGACCCCCCTAGAGGAGGTTAGGTCCACAGTGTGTACATGCTTATTTATACAATATCTGTGCTTATGCTAACATTATGACAAAAGTTGGTTCTGTGTTGTGTGTAGTGAGAACGCGCTAGAGTGAGGGGGGCCCCCAAGCCAAAGCTCGCTTAGGGCCCCCAAAAGTCTAGAGCCGGCCCTGCTTGTACTTCACTTGAGTATTTCCATTTTGTGCTTTCCTCCACTACATGTATTTAATCCCTTTAGTTACTTCACAGATGTGGATGAATGATGTGAAATCTAATCAAGTGTTGAATCAGACTTTAGTTCCACCTGGAGTAAATTCACCAGCTACCCTGCAGTCTACAAAGTACTTCAGACTAGCTGCTCCTTCACCAGCTACCCTGCAGTCTACAAAGCCATTCAAACTAGCTGCACCTTCACCAGCTTTGAGAACACTTTCATGATCAATCATTATAAAACATATCATATATATTATTCTGAAATGGACCAATCTGCACAACGACTACTTTTACTGTCTTTCACTATATTTTGATGAGAATACTTTCCTACTTTCACTTGAGGAACATTTTGAATGCAGTACTTTTACTGAAACAGAGTATTCCTACACTCTGGTACTTCTACTTTAACTCAAGGACAAGATCTGAGTACTTCTACTTTTACTCAAGTACAAGATCTGAGTACTTCTACTTTTACTCAAGTACAAGATCTGAGTACTTCTACTTTTACTCAAGTACAAGATCTGAGTACTTCTACTTTTACTCAAGTACAAGATCTGAGTACTTCTACTTTTACTCAAGTACAAGACCTGAGTACTTCTACTTTTACTCAAGTACAAGATCTGAGTACTTCTACTTTTACTCAAGTACAAGATCTGAGTACTTCTACTTTTACTCAAGTACCAGACCTGAGTACTTGTACTTTTACTCAAGTACCAGACCTGAATACTTGTACTTTTACTCAAGTACCAGACCTGAGTACTTGTACTTTTACTCAAGTACCAGACCTGAGTACTTTTACTCAAGTACAAGATCTGAGTACTTGTACTTTTACTCAAGTACCAGATCTGAGTACTTTTACTCAAGTACAAGACCTAAGTACTTCTACTTTTACTCAAGTACAAGATCTGAGTACTTCTACTTTCACTCAAGGACAAGATCTGAGTACTTCTACTTTTACTCAAGTACAAGATCTGAGTACTTCTACTTTTACTCAAGTACAAGATCTGAGTACTTCTACTTTTACTCAAGTACAAGATCTGAGTACTTCTACTTTTACTCAAGTACAAGACCTGAGTACTTGTACTTTTACTCAAGTACCAGACCTGAGTACTTGTACTTTTACTCAAGTACCAGACCTGAGTACTTTTACTCAAGTACAAGATCTGAGTACTTGTACTTTTACTCAAGTACCAGATCTGAGTACTTTTACTCAAGTACAAGACCTAAGTACTTCTACTTTTACTCAAGTACAAGATCTGAGTACTTCTACTTTCACTCAAGGACAAGATCTGAGTACTTCTACTTTTACTCAAGTACAAGATCTGAGTACTTCTACTTTTACTCAAGTACAAGATCTGAGTACTTCTACTTTTACTCAAGTACAAGATCTGAGTACTTCTACTTTTACTCAAGTACCAGACCTGAGTACTTGTACTTTTACTCAAGTACCAGACCTGAATACTTGTACTTTTACTCAAGTACCAGACCTGAGTACTTGTACTTTTACTCAAGTACCAGACCTGAGTACTTTTACTCAAGTACAAGATCTGAGTACTTATACTTTTACTCAAGTACCAGATCTGAGTACTTTTACTCAAGTACAAGATCTGAGTACTTCTACTTGTACTCAAGTACCTGAGTACTTGCACCAGAAGGTGATCCAGACCTTAATAAAGACATGCTGCAGTCTGTTCTCTATCACATCTGAGAATAATCTGTTTTCCTCACAGGGAGATTTTTGCTCAGCTTGCAGTTTGCAGCTGGGAGTAGAAACGAGGCCTCCTATCAGACACTAGACAGACATGTGTTGCGGTTTCAAAGCTATAAGATAACGGCAGTGAGAAACATTATGGCAGAGATCACACGGGTTGAATGCAACGTTTTGGCTTCCTATTAGTGTCATGATCACCTCATTTCTAAATGTGACATTTGCAAACATAAAACCACAACAGATGTCTTGTTGGAAAGGGCAGCATAGAGGTATACAATAAACAGTGTGTGTGTGTGTGTGTGTGTGTGTGGCCTAGCATTACTATACTTGTGGGGACCTAAATCTGTTTGCACAGTCACGTGTGGGGACTCGCCTCCCTTATGGGGACAAATTGGAGGTCCCCATAAGGGGAATCATTAATTTTAGGGTGAAGACTTGGTTAGGGTTAGGCATGTGTTGGTTATGATTAAGGTTAGGGTAAGTCTCCAGGAAATGCATGTAAGTCAATGTAATGTCCCCTGAAGTGATGTATACATGGTATGTGTGTGTGTGTGTGTGTGTGTGTGTGTGTGTGTGTGTGTGTGTGTGTGTGTGTGTGTGTGTGTGTGTGTGTGTGTGTGTGTGTTTTGAGAGTAAGCCCTTGTATCAGCCTGATATATAGAGAGATTATTAGTCTCTCGTAATTTTGGTATTGGTATAAGGTATTTTCTGTGAGATCACTCTCCTGTGTTAGAGACCATAGTTTCACAATTCAAATCTGTGGGTCTAAATCAAAACATACATGAACTGTAACTGCATGGACTTGATTACCAATTATAATTGTCACATGTCTCCCATTGGAATAATGTTAGTAATTATTATGTATACTATCCTAATAATTAGAGGCTGGTGTGTAGGAGCCATGATCACTGTTGATTGGTTGGCTTGGGTCACATGGGTATGGGTGGCACTCATTATAATCCCGTTCACCTGTGTGAGGTGTGTGTGTGTGTGTGTGTGTGTGTGTGTGTGTGTGTGTGTGTGTGTGTGTGTGTGTGTGTGTGTGTGTGTGTGTGTGTGTGCGTGTGTGTGTGTGTGGAAGAGAGGGTGACACAGGGCTGTTGTACTAAGACTTAGTTTGTTTCCTGCTGTCGCTACACAATGAATTAAACATTGATGAAGATGCAAGGGGACAGGTAATTGGATTAGTCCAGTTCGTCCTGACCAAGCCAAGATGACAACAGGAAGTCCTTTTTGATCTTCTCAATAGTTGTCTCTTTCACATGTTGATCATTGGTGTTTGCAAAGATGTCTGCAGATTGAACCCCAGAGTTTTGTGTGTCTCTCACCTGGCAGGTATTTTAGGCTACGCCCTCTGTTGCTGTCCTCGATGTTTCTTCCATCTTTTCCTCGTTAACTGTGGGGCTTCTTCTGGAGTCCGTTGTGAGGGTCTAAGGACACACTGTAAAGCCCCCTGAGACCAATGCCAAATGTATGATATTGGGCAAAATGATCAACGTTTACCGTGATATCTTGTTTAAATAGTTACTATATCACTTTATTTTAACCTTGTGTGAATCCTGTGTTTCACTGTTGCTGCTATAAACACCTGAATGTCCCCGAGGGGATAAATACAGTTTCATCTCAGATCAAGGGACGTTGGTGAACTCCAGTTCGAATCCCGCCTCGGCCGCCACTGCGTCAGGCCGTTGTGTCCTTGGGCAAGACACTTCATGTCCGCAGTAATGACTCTTACATGTCTAATATGTGTAATGTGTACTTGTAAAGCACTTTGAGCACCTGTAAAAGCACTCTAATAAAAAAGTATCTCATCTCATCCTTAATAAATACACGTTGATTGATTGATTGACACTGGAGGTTTTTCCTTTTCTGTCTGGTGGTTGAAAATGTAGTATACTACTTGAAATCAACCGGTTTCTCTGCATTCTTGGGTCAATCCTGTCACATGTGTTCTAACAACGCCACCCTTTGTCACACGACATTTAAGTTTGAACAACAAGCACAGTTATTTCTTCTATGGCTTTTAAGAGAGCTTTAAAAATATGAATCCATGAATTGTGTTGAAGACGGAGCTATACAGAAAGTCTGACATTTCTGGATAAGTGAGTCTGGTTTCAATAATTATCGTCAGGTGTGGATAAAAATGTACACCTTTCTCAAAGTAGATGTACAATAAAAATATGTACATGCCTAGACAGACCTGTGGCTCACCCTAACCTACCGTCACATGGTTTAAATGCACAGATGCCTTTTCAGAAACACATGGAGGTTTGTTGGAGGGAGTTTATTGAGGCTGAGTGGTGTGACCGTTCCTCCGACATCAAACCAGACTGGACTCTCTGTCCCGCAGAGAACCGCTCTCCTGTTCCCCCTTTATTCATTTATTCCTCCAGAGCACCGAGATGAATTGCTGCTTTAAAAACTCAAACTAAAGTGTGTTTGTGTTGATCGGTGGTGACGCTGCAGGGGAGACAGGCTGTCTGTCAGTGTGTGTACTGTACTGTGTACTGTGTACTGTGTACTATGGGATAGTGTGTTTAACCATGGAAACCTTTCCTATGATGTCATGTCTTCATGAAAGGCTGGTTTTACTGCATGATAGGAGGGAGCGATGAATGTAAGATGTATGTGTAAGCATTTATTTACTCATGCCATCATGCCTTTGTTTACTTTACGACATCGCTACGTAACACTAGCGCTTTATTGGCTAGCGCTCCAACAGATTGTACGTGAACATTAAAGAGAGGAGACATGTGCAGCAGGAGAGGACTCTTTAAAGTAGAGACACTACTGATATACACCTGAACATCAGCAGGAGAGGACTCTTTAAAGTAGAGACACTACATACTGATATACACCTGAACATCAGCAGGAGAGGACTCTTTAAAGTAGAGACACTACATACTGATATACACCTGAACATCAGCAGGAGAGGACTCTTTAAAGTAGAGACATAACATACTGATATACACCTGAACATCAGCAGGAGAGGACTCTTTAAAGTAGAGACACTACATACTGATATACACCTGAACATCAGCAGGAGAGGACTCTTTAAAGTAGAGACACTACATACTGATACACACCTGAACATCAGTAGGAGAGGACTCTTTAAAGTAGAGACACTACATACTGATATACACCTGAACATCAGCAGGAGAGGACTCTTTAAAGTAGAGACACTACATACTGATATACACCTGAACATCAGCAGGAGAGGACTCTTTAAAGTAGAGACACTACATACTACAATTCAGTCTAAAGGACGCATCAGACTGGGTGAAGCAGAATTGTCAGTCTGTGCAGAGGACACATATCTCAAAGACAGCCAGACTCGATACACAGCTTCGAGATAATGAAATGAAATAGGAAGCTGTTGCAGTTCAGGCCTGTTCAGTTTGCAGACCCACATCATGCGGCATACCTCCTGCACACGGAGGTGCCATAATCCACCGGCTGCTTTCATCTCAGAGCTAAATTGAGAACAAATGTAGTCCTGCTGCCTCCCCCGGGTCTGACTAAGTGCTTCCAGAGAAAAGCTGCAACTGCCTCCATGTCCTGAAGGCTCATGTCCATGTGACAACCCTCGTCTGTTTGCTCCCTTTAGAAACTCCTAATGCTAGACTCCAGCGGTCCAGGGTTTGAGTCCCTGCCCAGCAACTGATTTACGATCCAGTGCTGCGTGTTTTCCTCAAACAAACTAACAGGTAGCCCACAGCTTGTACAAAATACGTTATTTCCCCCACTTCAAACTCAAATCCTAGTCTTTTGAGACGCATTTGGATGGGCAAGAAGACAGGAGTCATGATGGATTCCTTTCTATAATAAACACATGCTAAGAGTGTGGTAGAGACCGGGTCAGGAAACAAGCCCCGAGTGATTTGGAGAAAGGTTTCTGGCCAAAAGAGAGCGTGGAAAGTGAGGTCAGTGGCAGGCGGACAAACAGCGCAGACAAGAATCCAGTCTAAAAACTGCTGACACCAAAGCAGAAGATATTTGGATTGGATCATCTGGTAGCTGAGCACATGCGGGCCGTCTGTGTGAAGCACAGCTCAGCAGGCATGTGGTGCATCCTTTATTAGTTTTACTTTCTGTCAACACCATATCATTTGTGCATTTACATCTCATTGACCAAGATACCAGCACATCTGATAGTGTAAATACTCCAGTCGCAGATACAGGGTTAGGGTTACGGTGCAAAATATGACTAATTAGGTTTGTTTTGCACGCAAGTCGTACATTGAACTTTAAATGTAGCTCCATCACCTGATCAGAAGCAGAATGGGTTTTATTACCATGTAGGTTTACACATATTTACACCATTTCCTTTGGTATTTTTGGTGCTTACAGAAAGAAGAATACGTAGCGAACTGATAATGATGTATTTATTTGAGCTACCTTTATTGATGATTCCAGAAGTAAGCCATGATTATGGGACATCTACTAATAATTACACATTTCATTTTTACAGCGCCTTTCAAGGGACCCAACACACATTTCCCATCAGAGAGAGATCCAAAGCTTTTATTGCAACATGCAGCAGTATTTTTATCGCTGTCTCTAAGCCGTGCAGAGGCCGAGCGTTTCATCAACCGTTCAAACCACAAGAATGCTGGATGTCAGCCTCTGGAGAGTCGAGCCGATCAGCATCCTCCACAGTCTCTGAAGGGTAGCTCAAAGTCAAAGGCAACTTTATTGTCAATCTTTCAGTTTGTGTGTACAGACAGAGAGATCCAAATACGGTGTCCGACAATCCTGAGGAATACAAAATAAAAATATGTATAAAAATATGTATATCCATATATATACACAATCAACAGACACATTTGTACACATGCACACATTAAGACATAAAGAAAAGCAAGTCAAAGTAAAGAGGCTTTGAAATGTACTTCAGTAAAAAGTACCCATAACTAGCAGCTGTTTTAAAGAGTACCTGACCTCCCTTTATATTAATAGAACAATAATGTCATTGTTAGCTAATGAATGTTTCCATGCTGAACAACGGCAACATGACAACGTTTCCATTGGTCCCTCTTCTTTAGAGAAGACCAGGAAGTGATGGATACACGGATCGTGTTCAGATCAATAGGCACGCAATGACTCTAAAGAATAATGATCACGCATCAAACACACATTCAGACTAAAGGAACCAGCTGTTTGGAAAATGTAAGAAGAAGAAAGTACAGGTATTTGAGTTCAACATGTAAGAAGTAGAAAGTACAGGTATTTGAGTTCAACATGTAAGAAGTCGAAAGTACAGGTATTTGAGTTCAACATGTAAGAAGTAGAAAGTACAGGTATTTGAGTTCAACATGTAAGAAGTAGAAAGTACAGGTATTTGAGTTCAACATGTAAGAAGTAGAAAGTACAGGTATTTGGGTTCAACATGTAAGAAGTAGAAAGTACAGGTATTTGGGTTCAACATGAGAGAAGTAGAAAGTACAGGTATTTGGGTTCAACATGTAAGAAGTAGAAAGTACAGGTATTTGGGTTCAACATGTAAGAAGTAGAAAGTACAGGTATTTGAGTTCAACATGTAAGAAGTAGAAAGTACAGGTATTTGTGTTCAACATGTAAGAAGTAGAAAGTACAGGTATTTGAGTTCAACATGTAAGAAGTAGAAAGTACAGGTATTTGGGTTCAACATGTAAGAAGTAGAAAGTACAGGTATTTGGGTTCAACATGTAAGAAGTAGAAAGTACAGGTATTTGAGTTGAACATGTAAGAAGTAGAAAGTACAGGTATTTGAGTTGAACATGTAAGAAGTAGAAAGTAGGCTGGATCCCAACCCCAGCAGTCCACATGTCGATTTGTCCTTAGGCAAGATACTTAACCCTGATGAGTGTGCGAATGTGTGTGTGAATGTAATAACCTCCCTCTTTAAGGCAGCCTCTGTCTCTTTATCAATGTGTGTGAATGGGTGAATGCTGACTTGTATATTTAAAGCAAAGACAATTGCTATTTAAATGTGTAACCATAAAAGTATTAATTATTCCTCCCAAACTGCAGAGCGTTGTGTGTTACGGCTATAGGTATAGGTCCATTGCATTAGAAATACATTATTTCACCAAATCCACCTGGATTAATGTTGTTTATATCACCACCTTTCTCCACTTTCCGAAAGTATCTTTAAATGTTCCCACTTTGGGAAAATGTTCCAACTCTCTTTTCAACTTTTACTTAACTTTTCAAAAATGTTTTCACTTTCCGAACACTTTTACAATTATTGTTCACTTTTCAAAAATGTCAGAGCTTTCCATAAATATTTTTACTTTTCAAGCAAACAAAGTCCCTGAAAATGTTTTTTAGAAATGTCCTCACTTTCCAAAACGTCCCTTCTTTCAGAAATATGTCCTCTCTTTCCCGAACATGCAGCCTCTGCCTCAGCATGAAAGTGTGTGAATGGGAAAATGCTGACTTGTATATTTCGAGAGGTCACAAAGACTGGATAATTGATATATAAATGCAGTTTGTTTACCATTATCTTTATACAAATGTACATTGTGGTGCGGCCACGATGTCTGGTGTCAAGGTGAACATGGACGCCTTCCAAAAAGACACACACACACACACACACACATATACACACACACACACGTATAGTTTAATACCAAAATAAATCCCTCTTTCGCTCATGTATGACTTGAATGTGTGTTAGTTATTAGAGAGAGGTTGACTCGAAATGTTCTTAGGTGTTCTTAGATAGTGAAATACAGTCAGTGTGTGTGTGTGTGTGTGTGTGTGTGTGTGTGTGTGTGTGTGTGTTTGTGTGTGTGTGTGTGTGTGTGTGTGTGTGTGTGTGTTTGAGAGAGGTGTTTGGTGGGGGGTGGGGGGGGGGGGGGGTCAGGTGTTTCAGTTTATTCCAGGAAGCTTGAGGAGGACGTGGTGTGCAGAGTGTGTATTTATATCCATGAATCTCCAGCTGTGGAGCCTCAGTGTGAAAACACACTCAGACGTCTGGTGTGGAAACAGACTGGAGCACACTGAGGCAGCCAGGACACACACACGCACGCACACACACACACACACACACACACACACACACACACACACCACACACACACACACACACACATGCACAAACACACACACACACACACACACAAACACACCATTCTCTCTGTAATTCCATGAGGGGGAGTAAAGGAGCAAACACTAAACAGAGCAGACATTAAACTGAGAGTAAAACACAAATTATACATCAAATATTCGAATAATTAAAGGTGGGGTACAAACTTACCTACCCCACCTTTAACACGTTATTGTTGTGGATTTTTCTGGGTATTTTTATAGAATTTTCTTGTATTTTTAAATATTTGTATTGTGTTTTTTATTAGCTCTATAACCATATCATTTCTTAAAATATTAAATAAATAATCACAAAAATATGCCCAAATTAGTTTTGCTGCTTTTATTGTTATTTGCATTTCATAGTGTTGTGCATGCCCTGTAACCACAAACCCAAAAGAATTATGATGAACTTCCACTTGTTTAAAATTGGGGTCAAAAGTCATAAATCAATGTGATTTCTGACATAACTCTTCACTAGTTATGACTTTATGATTCCATACAATTGTTTAATATGATAAAACATTACTTAACCTAAAATATGCATCTTAATTGAAAACTTTAACGCGAAAATGAGTCCGGTCACCTGTTGAGTTAATTTGAACATTTTAAGGGGTTTTAAGTTTTTGTGTTTGAATGTATACATTTGAACTGAAAGCAGATGCAATACACAGCAGGTTTACTGCATAGCATAACATCATTCAGAATGACACATGCTTAGCTCAACCTCCAGGGCTCGACTTACGATCCTCTGGTTTCCTCCACTAACACAATAGGTTCATAATATACCATACAAACATGTGTTTATGTTTGCACGAGCGCTCCCTGTGTAGAGCAGCTGGAGCCTGAGGGGCAGCAGCTGCATGGTGTAGTGCTGCCCCCTGGTGGAGAGAGAGGGAACATCGCATAGCTAAGTAGAAGTACTCAGATCTAGTACTTGAGTAAAAGTAGAAGTACTCAGGTCTTGTACTTGAGTAAAAGTAGAAGTACTCAGATCTTGTACTTGAGTAAAAGTAGAAGTACTCAGATCTTGTCCTTGAGTAACAGAAGTACTCAGATCTTGTACTTGAGTAAAAGTAGAAGTACTCAGATCTTGTACTTGAGTAAAAGTAGAAGTACTCAGATCTTGTACTTGAGTAAAAGTAGAAGTACTCAGATCTTGTACTTGAGTAAAAGTAGAAGTACTCAGATCTTGTCCTTGAGTAACAGAAGTACTCAGATCTTGTACTTGAGTAAAAGTAGAAGTACTCAGATCTTGTACTTGAGTAAAAGTAGAAGTACCAGAGTGTAGGAATACTCTGTTACAGTAAAAGTCCTGCATTCAAAATGTTCCTCAAGTGAAAGACAGTGAAAGTATTCGTTGTGCAGATTGGTCCATTTCAGAATAATATCTATGATATGTTTTATAATGATTGATCATGAAAGTGTTCTCAAAGCTGGTGAAGGAGCAGCTAGTTTGAATGGCTTTGTAGACTGCAGTGTAGCTGGTGAAGGTGCAGCTAGTCTGAAGTACTTTGTAGACTACAGGGTAGCTGGTGGATTTACTCCAGGTGGAACTAAAGTCTGATTTAACACTTGGTTAGATTTACCATCATTCATCCACATCTGTGAAGTATTAAATACGTGTAGTTGAGTAAAAGTACACCATTTACCTCCGAACTGTAGAGTAGAAGTACACAGTAGCACACATTAGAAATACTCAAGTGAAGTACAAGAACCTCAAAATCGTCCTTAAGTACAGTACAGTGCGTAGTTACTTTACACCACTGCTTTGGATGAAAAAGGAAAGATGACCTGAAATTGAAATACTATTCTAAAGTAAATCTTATTCTCACTGAAAGCAGACATGTGCTCTAATGGTCAACTATTGTGAGTGGATCATTAACATGAGAGACAACTGGAGGTTATGTGACATGAGAGGAAGAGAGGCAGTACATATGGCCAGATACGTTTACAAGACGTGTTTTATGACTGTTAAGGGAAATCCAATTAAGAGCTGCTGAGAAACCCCGCTGAGGAGATAACTCACGCGCCACACGGTGCAGGCGGTGCGCCACACCGTGCAGGCGGTGTTACCTGACGTACCTGATGTAATAACAGAAGGCCGTAGTGCGTGTGTTGAGTTGAACATGCAGGTTAACCTTTTGTGTTTTGCTTCTCCTCCTCCGACACACAGACTTTGATCTTCCTGTCCTCTGACCTTCCTCTGCATGGGGCAAAACAACTTTATCAGTACAAGTCCTGCATGCTAAATGTTACTCAAGTAAAAGTAAAGCATTAAAATAACAATATAGTTTAAAAAGTACCAAAAGTAAAAGTACTCATTATGCCGAGTGGCCCATTTAGACACCGTACATTTTACATGACTGTATTCATATTATTGATGCATGTGTTCATCACTTTATTAACCTGGCCTTCATGGGATTATTCAAAATGACTTTATATACTACTGGGTCTCTTAACCTACATGTGTTATATACTTTGTATGAATAACCTAAATCTGCAAAGTAACTAAATATGAACATTTGTAGTGGAGTAAAAATTAGAAAGTAGCAGAACGGGAAAATACCAGAGGTGTTACATAACTAAGTATATTTACTCAAGTACTGTACTTCAGTACAATTTTGAGGTACTTGTACTTTACTTGAGTATTTCCATGTTATGCTACTTTGTACTTCTACTCCACTACAGTTCAGAGGTATCAGAGTATTCCTACACTCCGGTACCTTTTACTCAAGTACAAGATCTTAGTACTTCTACTTTAACTCAAGTACAAGATCTGAGTACTTTTACTCAAGTACAAGATCTTAGTACTTCTACTTTTACTCAAGTACAAGATCTTAGTACTTCTACTTTAACTCAAGTACAAGATCTGAGTACTTTTACTCAAGTACAAGATCTTAGTACTTCTACTTTTACTCAAGTACAAGATCTGAGTACTTTTACTCAAGTACAAGATCTCAGTACTTCTACTTTTACTCAAGTACAAGATCTTAGTACTTCTACTTTAACTCAAGTACAAGATCTGATTACTTTTACTCAAGTACAAGATCTTAGCACTTCTACTTTAACTCAAGTACAAGATCTGAGTACTTTTACTCAAGTACAAGATCTTAGTACTTCTACTTTAACTCAAGTACAAGATCTGAGTACTTTTACTCAAGTACAAGATCTTAGTACTTCTACTTTTACTCAAGTACAAGATCTGAGTACTTTTACTCAAGTACAAGATCTTAGTACTTCTACTTTTACTCAAGTACAAGATCTTAGTACTTCTACTTTAACTCAAGTACAAGATCTGAGTACTTTTACTCAAGTACAAGATCTTAGTACTTCTACTTTAACTCAAGTACAAGATCTGAGTACTTTTACTCAAGTACAAGATCTTAGTACTTCTACTTTTACTCAAGTACAAGATCTGAGTACTTTTACTCAAGTACAAGATCTTAGTACTTCTACTTTAACTCAAGTACAAGATCTGAGTAATTTTACTCAAGTACAAGATCTTAGTACTTCTACTTTTACTCAAGTACAAGATCTTAGTACTTCTACTTTAACTCAAGTACAAGATCTGAGTACTTTTACTCAAGTACAAGATCTTAGTACTTCTACTTTTACTCAAGTACAAGATCTGAGTACTTTTACTCAAGTACAAGATCTTAGTACTTCTACTTTTACTCAAGTACAAGATCTTAGTACTTCTACTTTAACTCAAGTACAAGATCTGATTACTTTTACTCAAGTACAAGATCTTAGCACTTCTACTTTAACTCAAGTACAAGATCTGAGTACTTTTACTCAAGTACAAGATCTTAGTACTTCTACTTTAACTCAAGTACAAGATGTGATTACTTTTACTCAAGTACAAGATCTTAGCACTTCTACTTTAACTCAAGTACAAGATCTGAGTACTTTTACTCAAGTACAAGATCTTAGTACTTCTACTTTTACTCAAGTACAAGATCTGAGTACTTTTACTCAAGTACAAGATCTTAGTACTTCTACTTTTACTCAAGTACAAGATCTGAGTACTTTTACTCAAGTACAAGATCTTAGTACTTCTACTTTTACTCAAGTACAAGATCTTAGTACTTCTACTTTAACTCAAGTACAAGATCTGAGTACTTTTACTCAAGTACAAGATCTTCGTACTTCTACTTTAACTCAAGTACAAGATCTGAGTACTTTTACTCAAGTACAAGATCTTAGTACTTCTACTTTTACTCAAGTACAAGATCTTAGTACTTCTACTTTAACTCAAGTACAAGATCTGAGTACTAGTAATGCTCAGAAACTACACAGAGTCAGTTTAATGCTAGAGAGACACCTGTTCTGTTGATTTATCATCGTTAATGTTCTCAGTGGCCACGTGATTGAGCTCGCGCAGCTGATTTGCCGCCCCTGGCTCCTTGCTGTCCAATCACAGTGCTCTGTTTCCATGTTATGCAATCGGCCAGGGGGGGTGGATTAAAAGCAATGCTGCTGGTCGGATTTCTCTTTCCAGGCAGAGAGGAGCAAGTTGCGAGAGGGTGAGATGATTTCTGTTTCTATACGAGAGGAATAATGCTGACACACACACACCCACACACACGCAACCACTGTCACGCACACACACAGTTTAAAGTGTGATATTATGAATATGCTTGAGTTCATGGAAATTGTCCCCTCAATCGGTCAACTGTCAAATCCCTCCGTGCTTCTGATTGGTTAATACCGGAGTGTTGGTCCACACTGAGGGGTCTGGTTGGTTGGCAGGACAACAGACCCCGCCCCTCTCTGTTCGGGGTCATCAAACTGTCGAACAGATTGAGACAGAGAGTCATGATTACAGTGCACTTTCTGATCCACTCATTCTGAGGTATTCATTGTTCTTTCTTTCTGATGGACCTGATAATGATACGGTTTCTATGCTGAGTATACAGACACACTTTGTATGCTATATAACCTCAGTAATACATTCAAAAATGCTCAATTTGATGCAATAATACTGCTCTATAAGACATATAGCACCAATGACATTTTAAAAAGGACATTTACTCAAGTACTGTACCTAACCATAACAGAGTTGGGAAAAGTACTCAGATCTTGTACTTGAGTAGAAGTAGAAGTACTCCGATCTTGTATTTGAGTAAAAGTAGAAGTACCAGAGTGTAGGAATACTCTGTAAAAGTCTTGGATTCAAAATGTTAGTCAAGTAAAAGTAGGAAAGTATGTCCTCTGAATGCTCAGTCTTTACAAATCTGCCCCAAGGCACTAAATACATTTACTCGAGTACTGTACTTATCATAATGTTATCTAAAGGTACTTGACTTGAGTATTTTCATTTTATGCTACTTCATACTTCTAATCCACTACAATTTGGTATAAAATATTTTACTTTTTACTCCATTTGTTTGACTAGTTACTTTGCAAGGTCATATTATTGATACAAAATTATTAAATTAAATGGTTTTTGTTATGGATATATCTGGTAGTATAAAAAGAGTACTACGTGATATTAATACTTCTTAAATGAAAGATTGAGTACTTCTTCCACCACTACCCTACATATCTCACACGGCACTGTTAATGACTGCTTTTAAATGCCATTTTGTCTCTCATTTGTGTAAAGCACTTTGAATTGCCTTGTGTTGAAAGGACTATACATACACTTGCCTCGCCCTCACTTGCAATATGAAATGTGTATTTGTTCTCTCATAATCCATGTACTCTGACTGCTCGTACTAATTACAAACGTATCTTCTGATGGTGTTTCCGCCTCTGCAGACTCAGTGAGCCGTGAGGATGAAGATCGCAGTGATTGGTCAGAGTGTTTTTGGGCAGGAGGTTTACAAAGAGCTGAAGAAAGATGGACACACCATCGTAGGAGTCTTCACCATCCCCGACAAGGACGGGAAGGCCGACCCTCTGGGTGAGAAACCTCAAAACTGTCCGTCCTCTCAATGAAAACACACACCAGGAACTCAGGATGCTGCCCATTGAAATGTGGACTCGTCACAGCGTCCCTTTTTATTACTTTACTCCACTAAACAAACCATTCAGTAAAGCTCTCCTATCAATCTCTCAGGGTCACTACGATGGATGACCGTGTTATCTGTGTGCTATCTTATCTAGCATCAGTGATATGGATATATTTAATTTTTTTAGCACTGTTATGAATAGGGAAGGGCAGAACCAAATGTAATGTTGATTATGAGAGAGCAACACATTTTAACCCTCTCATTGACATGTAAATATGCAATAAGAGGACATGTAAATCAGTATGTAGTGTCTCTACTTTAAAGAGTCCTCTCCTGCTGATGTTCAGGTGTATATCAGTATGTAGTGTCTCTACTTTAAAGAGTCCTCTCCTGCTGATGTTCAGGTGTAAATCAGTATGTAGTGTCTCTACTTTAAAGAGTCCTCTCCTGCTGATGTTCAGGTGTATATCAGTATGTAGTGTCTCTACTTTAAAGAGTCCTCTCCTGCTGATGTTCAGGTGTATATCAGTATGTGGTGTCTCTACTTTAAAGAGTCCTCTCCTGCTGATGTTCAGGTGTATATCAGTATGTAGTGTCTCTACTTTAAAGAGTCCTCTCCTGCTGATGTTCAGGTGTATATCAGTATGTAGTGTCTCTACTTTAAAGAGTCCTCTCCTGCTGATGTTCAGGTGTATATCAGTATGTAGTGTCTCTACTTTAAAGAGTCCTCTCCTGCTGATGTTCAGGTGTATATCAGTATGCAGTGTCTTTACTTTAAAGAGTCCTCTCCTGCTGATGTGCAGGTGTATATCAGTGTGTAGTGTCTCTACTTTAAAGAGTCCTCTCCTGCTGATGTTCAGGTGTATATCAGTATGTAGTGTCTCTACTTTAAAGAGTCCTCTCCTGCTGATGTTCAGGTGTATATCAGTATGTAGTGTCTCTACTTTAAAGAGTCCTCTCCTGCTGATGTTCAGGTGTATATCAGTATGTAGTGTCTCTACTTTAAAGAGTCCTCTCCTGCTGATGTTCAGGTGTATATCAGTGTGTAGTGTCTCTACTTTAAAGAGTCCTCTCCTGCTGATGTTCAGGTGTATATCAGTATGTAGTGTCTCTACTTTAAAGAGTCCTCTCCTGCTGATGTTCAGGTGTATATCAGTATGTAGTGTCTTTACTTTAAAGAGTCCTCTCCTGCTGATGTGCAGGTGTATATCAGTGTGTAGTGTCTCTACTTTAAAGAGTCCTCTCCTGCTGATGTTCAGGTGTATATCAGTATGTAGTGTCTCTACTTTAAAGAGTCCTCTCCTGCTGATGTTCAGGTGTATATCAGTATGTAGTGTCTCTACTTTAAAGAGTCCTCTCCTGCTGATGTTCAGGTGTATATCAGTATGTAGTGTCTCTACTTTAAAGAGTCCTCTCCTGCTGATGTTCAGGTGTATATCAGTGTGTAGTGTCTCTACTTTAAAGAGTCCTCTCCTGCTGATGTTCAGGTGTATATCAGTATGTAGTGTCTCTACTTGTCTCCTTGCTCTAATGTTCAAAAAGCTCTTTATTTCTCTCTTACTGCCTGTGCTGCAGCACCTCTTTTCACCCTCTGTGTGAAACCAGAGCTGCTCTGATTGGTTAGCTGGCCGGCTCTGTTGTGATTGGTCAACCTCTTGGAGATGTCCCGCCCCTTAGCCCATCACCTACAATGTGTTTTGAGCGCTAACCGAGTGAAAACTAGGGACTTAACCTTAATTGTCTCTTTAGCTTGATAAAAATCCGACCTAAACGTATCTCAAATATTTCTAAAGGAGTTCTGTTTTCCTCACTTTGGAAATCTTTATAATAGTGGCATTTCACTTGTGTACAAAGTCCTTTATTAGGCTTCTCTCGATGCAGTTTAAAATATAAACAAATCAATAAAAGCAGCTTCTCATGTTATTTTCCTGCAGATATTTAATTGCTCTTTTGACAGCACTGTTAGTGTCCAGTTTTATTATTCTGCTGCTGGGTTTAGTGTGTGCACAACCATTTCCTTCAGGATGAATAAAGTCTTATCTTAATCTTATCTTACTTGGCATTATTTGAGGGTTTTCGTCATTGTTTCCCGTCACAGCGACGGAGGCGGAGAAGGATGGCGTTCCCGTCTTCTGTAAATCTTTATAATTCTGTCATTTTACTCGTGTACAAAGACACTTCTCAGGCTTCTCTCGATGCAGTTTAAAATATAAACAAATAAATGAAAGCAGTTTGATAATATTGTATTTGGATAAACACACGCAAACAAACACACAGGTTTCTTTTTTGTCTCCATGCACTTGTCTTGTAACTCCTATATCACTAAATAAAGACGGAAGAGAAATAAAGAGAAAGGAAAACAGTAAAAGCAGCAAAGAGCATACAAAGGTATTAAACAGCAGCAGATCAATATTACACAAGTCAATGAACTGTTTGAGGGTTTTACATCACTCTCTCCTGCAGAGGTGGGGAGTACAAATACTTCGTTGCTGTACTTAAGTACATTTTTCTGATATCAGTACTCCACTACTTATTTTTCTGACGACTTTTAACTTTGACTTCTTACATGTTGAACCCAAATACCTGTACTTTCTACTTCTTACATGTTGAACCCAAATACCTGTACTTTCTACTTCTTACATGTTGAACTCAAATACCTGTATTTTCTACTTCTTACATGTTGAACCCAAATACCTGTACTTTCTACTTCTTACATGTTGAACCCAAATACCTGTACTTTCTACTTCTTACATGTTGAACCCAAATACCTGTACTTTCTACTTCTTACATGTTGAACACAAATACCTGTACTTTCTACTTCTTACATGTTGAACTCAAATACCTGTACTTTCTACTTCTTACATGTTGAACCCAGATACCTGTACTTTCTACTTCTTACATGTTGAACCCAAATACCTGTACTTTCTACTTCTTACATGTTGAACTCAAATACCTGTACTTTCTACTTCTTACATGTTGAACTCAAATACCTGTACTTTCTACTTCTTACATGTTGAACTCAAATACCTGTACTTTCTACTTCTTACATGTTGAACTCAAATACCTGTACTTTCTACTTCTTACATGTTGAACTCAAATACCTGTACTTTCTACTTCTTACATGTTGAACTCAAATACCTGTACTTTCTACTTCTTACATGTTGAACCCAAATACCTGTACTTTCTACTTCTTACATGTTGAACCCAAATACCTGTACTTTCTACTTCTTACATGTTGAACCCAAATACCTGTACTTTCTACTTCTTACATGTTGAACCCAAATACCTGTACTTTCTACTTCTTACATGTTGAACTCAAATACCTGTACTTTCTACTTCTTACATGTTGAACTCAAATACCTGTACTTTCTACTTCTTACATGTTGAACCCAAACACCTGTACTTTCTACTTCTTACATGTTGAACCCAAATACCTGTACTTTCTACTTCTCTCATTTCCCAAACAGCTGGTTCCTTTAGTCTGAATGTGTGTTTGATGCGTGATCATTATTCTTTAGAGTCATTGCGTGCCTATTGATTTGAACACGATCCGTGTATCCATCATTTCCTGGTCTTCTCTAAAGAAGAGGGACCAATGGAAACGTTGTCATGTTGCCGTTGTTCAGCATGGAAACATTCATTAGCTAACAATGACATTATTGTTCTATTAATATAAAGGGAGGTCAGGTACTCTTTCAAACAGCTGCTAGTTATGGGTACTTTTTACTGAAGTACATTTCAAAGCCTCTTTACTTTTACTTGAGTAAAGAAGTTTAGTCAGTACTTCTACTTTCTCCAGAGTATTTTCAAACACGAGTATCTGTACTTCTACTTGAGTAAAGGATGTGTGTACTTTTGCCGTCTCCGTTTCCTCTCACAGCGACGGAGGCAGAGAAAGATGGCGTGCCCATCTTTAAGTTCCCTCGCTGGCGGCTGAAGGGCAAGGCCCTCCCGGAGGTGGTGTCCCAGTACGAGGCGGTGGGAGCGGATCTGAACGTCCTGCCCTTCTGCTCCCAGTTCATCCCCATGGAGGTCATCGAGCGGCCGCAGCACGGCTCCATCATCTACCATCCCTCCCTGCTGCCCCGCCACCGGGGGGCCTCCGCCATCAACTGGTGAGTCAAGCGACAGGTTGCTGTGAGCAGGGTGGGGAGGGTAACTTAAAGGTCCCCTAGTATACTGTTTTTCATCAACATATTACAGGTCTCAGATATATACAGAACATGTCTCTGAAGTGATTGGCTCCAAACACCAAACAGATCATTGCAGCATTACCCATAATCCCCTCTGTTTCAGCCCTGTTTCCAAAGTGCTGATTCTCTGTCTGTTACTTTAGATGAAAATAAGGAGCCCCTCCCCACGCCCCTCTGAGAGACATTTGGTTACAAAGAACTCAATAGGCGCATTCACACCGCAGTACTTTTCCCACAAAGGTTCATGCGAACTTAGTTCATGCAAACTCTTTAGTTCGCATGAACTAAGTACAGATCGCGTTCACACCGGAAAAAGTCTCTGGGGGTGGATTAGGCAAATGAAGCCGCTGACTTCACTTCTTCTTCTTCTGCTTTGGGTTTACTGGCAGGCTACAAACAACTTCACGGCGGATACTGCCGCCCAAAGTCCCCGGCCGGAAGTCCCCGGAGTTGGGGACTGGCTTCAGTAGAAGTTGCTGGGACTCCCAGCAGCTTCTACTGAAGCCTTCCGAGTAAATCGCCAGAACGCCGACACCTCCTCATCTCCACCGCTCCCATGTTTTATTTTGTGTTGCCATAAGTTAGTCTCTCTGCGTTTCTGCGCTGGGCTAATGCTAATGCTAATAATGCTAATGCGAGGATAATAAAATGGCGGCTTCACAAAACTTTTTGGAAGTTTTACGGGGCGTGGTTTGCAATCCGCCCAGCCAATCAGAAATATAGCTCTTTTCTCACAAAAGAGCCGCTCGAAAGTCCCTGCTCTCTAGCAGGGACTTTCGAGCGGCTCTTTTGTGAGAAAAGAGCTATATTTAGTACCGGCTCTTTTTGGTGTGAACGCGATAAAAGAGTTCACTGAACTAAGTTCGCATGAACCTTTGTGGGAAAAGTACCGCAGTGTGAATGCGCCTAATGGTGCTCTAGAGGAGATTCAGGTGATAAGGTGGGGGGGGGGTTTACCTCGGTTGCTGATTGGCTAATGGTTACACAAGACAACACATCGTTATGACATCATAAAGTGGCCAAAATCTGATCAGCTCATTTTCAGACAGGTTTTTATAGAAATGGATCAAAAAGAAAGAAAATCTTTGTTCCTGAAACTTTCAGAGTCTCTTTCCACAGAGGGGACACATGTTGATGTAGAAGAGACATGAAGAAGAGGGGACACATGTTGATGTAGAAGAGACATGAAGAAGAGGGGACACATGTTGATGTAGAAGAGACATGAAGAAGAGGGGACACATGTTGATGTAGAAGAGACATGAAGAAGAGGGGACACATGTTGATGTAGAAGAGACATGGAGAAGAGGGGACACAATGTTGATGTAGAAGAGACATGAAGAAGAGGGGACACATGTTGATGTAGAAGAGACATGAAGAAGAGGGGACACATGTAGATGTAGAAGAGACATGAAGAAGAGGGGACACATGTTGATGTAGAAGAGACATGAAGAAGTGGATTTTGCATAATAGGGGACCTTTAATGTAACTGTAAGGGCATACACTTCCCCCCCCCCCCCTAATCCCTCCTCCTGTGTGTGCCCCTCAGGACTCTGATCCACGGGGATAAGAAGGGAGGGTTCACGGTGTTCTGGGCTGACGACGGTCTGGACACCGGACCCATCCTCCTGCAGAGAGAGTGTGAGGTGGAGCCCAACGACACCGTGAACACCATCTACAAGAGGTTCCTGTTCCCCGAGGGGGTCAAAGGCACAGTAAGAGAAGGGACGGGGCAATGCATTGTGGGTGAAGTTCCCACACTGTGGAATAATCTGTACATCAGACAGGCCTATTAAATCGCTTCTGATAAAGCCACCTCTTCTCCTTAGCGTCTTGACATCTTGTAGATTGTCTATTACTTGTACTTGTTTTATGGTTCCCTCGACCAAAAGCAACATTTCTCCATAGGATTGTTGAAAATTGTCGTTTGATCGTTTTAACACGATAATTTCAAACATACAGATTCTAAATGGTCCGAGTTGAAGTGTTTGTTTGAACAGTCTGCAGGAGGCAGGTACTTGCTTTCAAGCAGAACAGGAACAAACTTAGAGTGTTTACGTGTTCGGCGTAATGACGTACAACGGCCTCCACGACTTCTGTAGTCCTATTCAGCCACTCGGTAACAACCATCGTTTTTCAGACACGCCAACTCTTCAGAAATCACCAGTGGGGTCACTGCTGATGATTTAATGTCGTAGAACAAAACGTGATCCGTCTCTTCAATGTGTCTCAACCAACCACAGACCTTATTTCAGCCAGTTTCCAAAACCCTATGGAGAGATCCCATTGGCTCTGAGACCAGGGAACAGGAAGTAGTAAAATGCTGACTCGCTTCCGGGTTTTAGGACTCGTCACTGCACCGCTCTATTGTATTGTAGTAATGTAACTGATGTTCACTCTTTTCGCCAAAGCTTCTCCAACAGTAGATTTTGAACGTCGGGATTTTTGGTGTGAAAAAAAGTCCTGTTTACATTTTCCGTGAGGGTAACGGACATGAATAAAAAAGCTGAATAAAGGAGACGCCGTGGGCTCTCCTGCTCGTCCTCTCTTTGGGTCCCCAACATGACAAACGCTGAGGTCCACTCAGATATCTCACATGTTGAACCTCTGTGGTGTTTCAGGTGGACGCTGTGAGGCTGATTGCAGAAGGAAAGGCCCCGAAGATCGTCCAGCCTCAGGAGGGCGCCACGTATGAGTGCATCCAGAAGAAAGACAACGCTAAGGTATTAAACAGCTGACAGATCAATAAACACCAAGTGAAGGAAGTGATGTGAGAGGTGGAGAGGACATGATAGTAATCTGCTGAGTGATAAAAGTAGCATTAGTTCCTGTTACTGTAGGCGTGTAATGATATATCGAATTGTGTGATTTCCAGATATTCACAACAGCTTTGAATACAACTGTAATTGAAAGAAGGTTTTTTATCAGTTGGGTTATTGGCTATATAATCAAAGAAAGGCTGTTTGGATATGAAAAAGCAAACCAGTGTAGATTATTTAATTATCATCGAAGCGTTTCATTGGACTGAGATTCCAATAGGTTTGCTTTATATATATTTAATCTAAGTAAAGTGTGTGTGTGTGTGTTGGCAGATTGACTGGAACCAGTCCGCTGAGGCTCTCCATAACTGGATCAGAGGAAACGACAAAGTTCCTGGAGCCTGGGCGGAGGTGGATGGACAGGTACCAAGAAACTCTGAAAGTATTTGGATATGAATTAGTTTTGTGATGTAGGTCAATCTGCTGAGCTTTATATTGCTGACTGACTTATGTTATAACATATTATAACGGGGCTTAATTGAATACTGGATTCTGAATTGGTCAATTTTGACATTGCATATGTTGTTGACCGTTGCTAAGCCCCGATTTACAAGAAGTGAGAATATTTCCAATGACTGTTACAACTGTAGAGTCGAAGTCGTGTGTCCTGTCTCCTTTGTTTAGAAAGTGACTTTCTACGGCTCCAGTCTGGTGGAAAACGGTCCTTCAGCCAACGGTCAGCCTCTGGAGATCCAAGGAGCTTCTCGGCCCGCCATCGTCACCAAAGCTGGCCTCGTGCTGTTCGGAACCGACGGCAAGACGGTATGATGTGTTTCTTCTTCTTCTTCTTAATGTGTTCAAGGACAGACAAATCCGTCATAGGGCATATTCCCTGCAGGCTATTTAAATCTATACAAGACACAGAAAGGTGTGATATAAGAGTCAAATCAAGGTTTTCTTTTGTTAACTCTATCAGACACATTTCTCCTGAGCCATTGTTGTGGAGATTCAGCACTCACAGGAGAGACTGAAACGGAGAGTGTTGGAGAAAGACTGTTTTCTCCTCCCTTTGGGTTGTTTAATGCACTGATGTCATGTGGCTCTGAGACTGTGCGACCTTGCAGCTGCCTCCTCTAATGATAACAGACTTATTTGTTCAGGTTGTTGATCTTTATGAGGAGACAGGCACATACTGGTTGTCTCCTACATTATCTCACAACTGCTGGAAGTCCAGAAGACGTCGCAGATGACCCGACTTTCCGACACCCGCGGCTGATATTAGCGCCACCTCGATTTACGACTTTGTTGTTATCTCCTGTGTTTCGGACGATATAAGCCTGATGTTTTTTGCTGTTCCTTTGAGCAACATTCCTCATGTGTGTGAGTTAACTCTGCTCCTTCTTGCAAGAATAAATTAGTTATCGGATCATTGATTCTTACGGAGCCCTGGAGGGTTCATTGAGAGAAAAATAAATAAAACGTGGCCACGCTTTACTTTCTCGTGCGCACGAGTTAATAAAGCGTGCGCACGAGTTAATAAAGCGTGCGCACGAGTTAATAAAGCGTGGCCTCGTTTTATTTCAATTGAGGGATTCCTGTCCGTGACTCACAGCTGTTTTAAAGAAGGAAAACCTCCTTCACTTTATGAAATCTCTGCGGCACCAGTGGCCTGTACTACGAAGCAGGATTTGCTATTTACACTATTCATTCAGGAAGTATGACGCTGCGCTGTCAGCACGCGTCTCCATGTTTGTGATTGGTCAAATGTTGCTAACCCCGTCCCTTTCACGTGAACGCGCTCTCAGCCGGACAGAGAAACCCTGGCTGATTTACGGAGTTGATAACCAGCTTCGTAGGACCGCTTATCGACATCGCGTTTGTTAGGGTTAGTTAAGCCGGGTAAATGGAACATATCCAGAGCCAGGGTCTGTTGAACTGGCTTCGTGGTACAGGGCACTGGAGGCAGTAACGTGTAACTCAGCAGAATCTGAGAAGAGCAGGCACAGCTGCAAAGAGCTGTGCCTTTGACTGTTTACTTCACTGCGTTTCCCTTCATTAGAACGGCTGATGGAGATCGAGGCTGCTACGTTTAACCACACACACCTATACACACATCGAACTACCAGAGTATTCCCCCTCGTTTTATGAAGGAGATGTCTTGTCACCGGGGCGCATGGTGTGTGTGTGTGTGTGCTCAGCTCTGTGTGCGTGTTCGTGTGTGTCCGACACCACCGGCATTTGTTTTCAAATTACCACGAACAGTACTTTACACAAATCTGGTTCTCCATAGTGAAGTGTATTCCCAAGTGAAAGAAATTTGTTTAATCTTAATCTCGATGTGCTATAGTCCTGCCGGAGTGCACCGGAACGAACGATACTATCATAAACAAATGCCCCCACACACGCACGCACGCACACACAAAACGAGGTCACGCTTTAGTAACTCGTGCGAACGAGAAAGTAAAACGTGACCTCGTTTTATTTATTTTTCTCTCTAGGAACCCTCCAGGGCTCCGTAGATTCTCAACCTGGTGTCCAGTGATATTTTCTAACAGAGGAATCAATAAAACACAGACATAGCTGATCAGTAATTATTATTTAGTTGTTGCAACAAACAAACAATAATGGGGAGTACATCACCTGCTGCCAACAGTAGCAACAGTCACACAGCACATAGAGCCACTGCAAGGAACACACACATCCTTAGGCGTAGTTAACTGTTTTTATAACCCGAGGCCTTCTCTAAACCTTTTCTGAACTTGGCATCAGCTCATTTAGGAAGCTGAAACTCAATAACACGCATTATATAGCTTACCATGTGATGAGGCATAAGACTGACACCTACACCACTGCTGATCAGACGATTGTAAAGCTTACTTTAGGGTGGGACAGGTTTCACATCTGACTGTGTTCCTCTGCAGCTGCTGGTGAAGAATCTGCAGTTTGAGGACGGGAAGATGATCGCTGCAGCTCAGTTCTTCAGCTCGGGGAGCAGCGCTGCTGTGGAGCTCACGGAGGAGGAGAAGACCTTCGCCAAACACATCAAGGTAAACATCACTCTGTGGAAGAAGTCTACAGCTAACTGTTAGAGAACTCTCCCTGTTCCCCGGCTTGAGCTTCAACCTCAGGATCCATGTATCTGTGGTCCTCTCCAGAATGGAAGTAGTCATCACATACAGAGCATCAACTAGTTCCTGAACAGTGTCCTTCACATGCTGATATCCAAGAGAGGGAGTTACACAGTCACAAGATGGAGGAATAGAAAGCAGTATTCAATGTTTACTTCAGATTAGCTCCACGTCAGAAATGAGCATGCTTGATGTCTCTCTCCATAGAGGCTGAATCATCATGTTAATCACAGAGCTATCATCTGCCTCAAACAGTCCTGATGCTCTTCTAGGTAATCACACATCCTGTCATGTTCACAGCTACAGTTGGGATACCTTTGTTACTCTCATGTTGGAAGAGAACATTCAGTATTTTCCCAACAGTAACTGAGGATGAATTTTCCCAACATAAGATGTCCAGTGTTGACTCTGACAATGTTTCCTCGCAGGCGGTGTGGCAGAGTATTCTCTCGAACGTCGCTCAGATCGAAGACTCCACTGATTTCTTTAAGTCTGGTGCTGCTTCCATGGATGTGGTCAGGTAATGAAGGTGATGCATGGAGTTAATCTGGTGTAAAAGAACTCCAATTGTTAAAAATGGTGCTTAAGTGTATGGATCAACCTCATCTTTGATGGAGGAAGGAACCGAATCTATTCACTGTTTACAGAACAGAAAGATACACTCAACAAATATCTTAGCAGTCAAGAAGTCTGCATTCTCCACGAGTTTAGGTGTTGGCTTGTCATTTATATGAAAAACATGTTATCACTAACAACAAGACTACTGCAATACAATAGAGGCTTTGTAATGGATACACTCATTTAGGGTCACTTACAGAGATGGCAAAGTACGCATCCTTTACTCAAGTAGAAGTACAGATACTCGTGTTTAAAAATACTCTGGTGGAAGTACTGACTAAACTTCTTTACTCAAGTCAAAGTAAAGAGGCTTTGAAATGTACTTCAGTAAAAAGTCCCCATAACTAGCAGCTGCTTTAAAGAGTACCTGACCTCCCTTTATATTAATAGAACAATAATGTCATTGTTAGCTAATGAATGTTTCCATGCTGAACAACGGCAACATGACAACGTTTCCATTGGTCCCTCTTCTTTAGAGAAGACCAGGAAGTGATGGATACACGGATCGTGTTCAAATCAATAGGCACGCAATGACTCTAAAGAATAATGATCACGCATCAAACACACATTCAGACTAAAGGAACCAGCTGTTTGGGAAATGAGAGAAGTAGAAAGTACAGATATTTGAGTTCAACATGTAAGAAGTAGAAAGTACAGGTATTTGAGTTCAACATGTAAGAAGTAGAAAGTACAGGTATTTGGGTTCAACATGTAAGAAGTAGAAAGTACAGGTATTTGGGTTCAACATGTAAGAAGTACAAAGTACAGGTATTTGAGTTCAACATGTAAGAAGTAGAAAGTACAGGTATTTGAGTTCAACATGTAAGAAGTAGAAAGTACAGGTATTTGAGTTCAACATGTAAGAAGTAGAAAGTATAGGTATTTGGGTTCAACATGTAAGAAGTAGAAAGTACAGGTATTTGAGTTCAACATGTAAGAAGTAGAAAGTACAGGTATTTGAGTTCAACATGTAAGAAGTAGAAAGTACAGGTAGTTAAGTATTGAGTTCAACATGTAAGAAGTAGAAAGTACAGGTATTTGAGTTCAACATGTAAGAAGTAGAAAGTACAGGTATTTGAGTTCAACATGTAAGAAGTAGAAAGTACAGGTATTTGAGTTCAACATGTAAGAAGAAGAAAGTACAGGTATTTGAGTTCAACATGTAAGAAGAAGAAAGTACAGGTATTTGGTTTCAACATGTAAGAAGTAGAAAGTACAGGTATTTGAGTTCAACATGTAAGAAGAAGAAAGTACAGGTATTTGAGTTCAACATGTAAGAAGTAGAAAGTACAGGTATTTGGTTTCAACATGTAAGAAGTAGAAAGTACAGGTATTTGAGTTAAACATGTAAGAAGTAGAAAGTACAGGTATTTGAGTTAAACATGTAAGAAGTAGAAAGTACAGGTATTTGAGTTCAACATGTAAGAAGTAGAAAGTACAGGTATTTGTGTTCAACATGTGAGAAGTAGAAAGTACAGGTATTTGGGTTCAACATGTAAGAAGTAGAAAGTACAGGTATTTGAGTTCAACATGTAAGAAGAAGAAAGTACAGGTATTTGGTTTCAACATGTAAGAAGTAGAAAGTACAGGTATTTGAGTTAAACATGTAAGAAGTAGAAAGTACAGGTATGTGTGTTCAACATGTGAGAAGTAGAAAGTACAGGTATTTGGGTTCAACATGTAAGAAGTAGAAAGTACAGGTATTTGAGTTAAACATGTAAGAAGTAGAAAGTACAGGTATTTGAGTTCAACATGTAAGAAGTAGAAAGTACAGGTATTTGTGTTCAACATGTGAGAAGTAGAAAGTACAGGTATTTGGGTTCAACATGTAAGAAGTAGAAAGTACAGGTATTTGAGTTCAACATGTAAGAAGTAGAAAGTACAGGTATTAGTGTTCAACATGTAAGAAGTAGAAAGTACAGGTATTTGAGTTAAACATGTAAGAAGTAGAAAGTACAGGTATTTGAGTTCAACATGTAAGAAGTAGAAAGTACAGGTATTTGTGTTCAACATGTGAGAAGTAGAAAGTACAGGTATTTGGGTTCAACATGTAAGAAGTAGAAAGTACAGGTATTTGGGTTCAACATGTGAGAAGTAGAAAGTACAGGTATTTGTGTTCAACATGTGAGAAGTAGAAAGTACAGGTATTTGGGTTCAACATGTAAGAAGTAGAAAGTACAGGTATTTGAGTTCAACATGTGAGAAGTAGAAAGTACAGGTATTTGGGTTCAACATGTAAGAAGTAGAAAGTACAGGTATTAGTGTTCAACATGTGAGAAGTAGAAAGTACAGGTATTTGAGTTCAACATGTAAGAAGTAGAAAGTCATCAGAAAAATAAGCAGTGGAGTAAAGTACTGATACCAGAAACATGTACAGCAACGAAGTATTTGTACTCCACTACTAACTTCCCACCTCTGGTCACGTATAAAAGCAGTTCTTGCTCCTCTGCTGTCCTCAGGCTGGTGGAGGAGGTGAAGCTCCTGTCCAATGGCTGCCAGCTTCAGAACGAAGACGTCTACATGAACTGCACCTTCACGGACTTCATCCAGAAGTGTGTGAGGAAGCTGCGGGGCGAGGATGATGAGGAGGAGCTGGTCGTAGACTACGTGAGTGATGTGACCGACTGCTGCTGAAAGTAAAGGTGAAGACGACGAGGTGTTGACGGGACTGTTTTGTTCCTCAGGTGGAGAAGAACATCAACAACATGACCATCAAGATGCCTCATCAGCTGTTCATTAACGGACAGTTTGTCGATGCAGAGGGAGGGAAGACCTACAAGACCATCAACCCCACCGACGGCACGGTAAGAGGTCGAAAACAATTGTCTTTGTAAGGTTGGATTATTGAAACCCAGAGGAAATAAAATGACAAAGAAAATTCTGTCTGGTGCGACAGATAGTGTTTGATTTGTTTTAGATTTTGCACTCGTCACTAATCCCACTTCCACCTGTCTCCTATAAACACCTGATTACATTGGGCCCAAAGCTGCCTTCAAGATACAAGCATGAACAACTACCTGACATAATGAAACTAAATCATTATACATTTATTATAAACAAAACGACTATTAAAGAATATAAATCAATGAAAAGCTCCAACTATTATTACATATAAGATAAGAAGTTCTTTATTGATCCTAATTTGGGAAATGTTTGTGTTGCAGCAGCATAATATAAAAGTACTTTATCAGACGGCACTTCTGTCTTTTATCAAACGTATCTTAAAGTTATTTTACATCTGATGTGTGGCTGCTGTTGAGTAGCAGGTACTCGATCAAAGTGCTTCATTGTTAGATTTAGGCACTCATTGGAACAATATTAGTTGGAATAACATTGACATAATGCAGTTTTTACAGCCTGACGTAATCAAGATTTAAAAGTCTCCCTCACGAATATTCAAACTTAGTAAAATGCTGTTTTTATCCTCTCTTCTTGCTTTATGATGCTCCACCCTTCAGGCCATCTGTGAGGTGTCTCTGGCTCAGATCAGCGATGTGAACACGGCCGTCTCTGCTGCTAAAGAGGCCTTCGAGGAGGGAGAGTGGGGCAAGATGAACGCCAGAGACCGAGGAAGACTCCTCTACAAGTCAGTAAAATAACACCTTCATCGAAACACCTGCGTCATGTTCTGAATAACACAATACAGGAGAGGGAACACCCCCGAAAGCTTTAGCTAATGAATGTTTCCATGCTGAACAACGGCAACATGACAACGTTTCCATTGGTCCCTCTTCTTTAGAGAAGACCAGGAAATGATGGATACACGGATCGTGTTCAAATCAATAGGCACGCAATGACTCTAAAGAATAATGATCACGCATCAAACACACATTCAGACTAAAGGAACCAGCTGTTTGGGAAATGAGAGAAGTAGAAAGTACAGGTATTTGAGTTCAAACATGTAAGAAGTAGAAAGTACAGGTATTTGAGTTCAACATGTGAGAAGTAGAAAGTACAGGTATTTGAGTTCAACATGTAAGAAGTAGAAAGTACAGGTATTTGAGTTCAACATGTAAGAAGTAGAAAGTACAGGTATTTGGGTTCAACATGTAAGAAGTAGAAAGTACAGGTATTTGAGTTCAACATGTAAGAAGTAGAAAGTACAGGTATTTGAGTTCAACATGTGAGAAGTAGAAAGTACAGGTATTAGTGTTCAACATGTAAGAAGTAGAAAGTATAGGTATTTGAGTTCAACATGTGAGAAGTAGAAAGTACAGGTATTTGGGTTCAACATGTAAGAAGTAGAAAGTACAGGTATTTGGGTTCAACATGTAAGAAGTAGAAAGTACAGATATTTGAGTTCAAAATGTAAGAAGTAGAAAGTGGTCAGGAAAATAAGTAGTGGAGTAAAGTACTGATACCAGAAACATGTACAGTAAGGAAGTATTTGTACTCCACTACTTCCCCCCCCCCCCCCCCTCAGGCTGGCTGACCTGATGGAGGAGCATCAGGAGGAGCTGGCCACCATCGAGGCCATCGACTCTGGAGCCGTTTACACTCTGGCTCTAAAGACTCATGTGGGCATGTCCATCCAGACCTTTCGTTACTTTGCAGGCTGGTGTGACAAGATCCAGGTGAGGGAGCCTGGAGTGAAATTAAATCAAACTCATGTTAAAATGTAACTTGTGAAACCGCCGTTTTATAT
The DNA here is from genome assembly GCA_902827135.1 of Harpagifer antarcticus. Classification (NCBI taxonomy): domain Eukaryota; kingdom Metazoa; phylum Chordata; class Actinopteri; order Perciformes; family Harpagiferidae; genus Harpagifer; species Harpagifer antarcticus. The sequence continues at coordinate 4,836 of CADEHL010000255.1, read as the reverse complement.
GGAAAATACATGGAATTAAAAGATGATATTTTTTTTGTTCACAGGGCAGCACCATTCCCATCAACCAGGCGAGACCCAATCGTAACCTCACTTTCACCAAGAAGGAACCAATAGGGTGAGTGGATTTACCACACACACACACACACACACACACACAGCATCACCGCAATGCTTGCCCCACATAACATTAATATATTCATTAAATGTAGACTTGTATCTTGAGCAAAACTCTTCCCCTTTTGTCTGCTCTCCTCAGAGTGTGTGCCATCGTGATTCCCTGGAACTACCCTCTGATGATGTTGGCCTGGAAAACAGCCGCCTGCCTGGCAGCGGGAAACACCGTGGTCCTGAAACCTGCTCAGGTCAGAGGGAAATAAAGAGCTTTTGAACCATTAAAGCATGGTAAATACTGATATACACCTAAACATCAGCAGGAGAGGACTCTTTAAAGTAGAGACACTACATACTGATATACACCTGAACATCAGCAGGAGAGGACTCTTTAAAGTAGAGACACTACATACTGATATACACCTGAACATCAGCAGGAGAGGACTCTTTAAAGTAGAGACACTACATACTGATATACACCTGAACATCAGCAGGAGAGGACTCTTTAAAGTAGAGACACTACATACTGATATACACCTGAACATCAGCAGGAGAGGACTCTTTAAAGTAGAGACACTACATACTGATATACACCTGAACATCAGCAGGAGAGGACTCTTTAAAGTAGAGACACCACATACTGATGTACACCTGAACATCAGCAGGAGAGGACTCTTTAAAGTAGAGACACTACATACTGATATACACCTGAACATCAGCAGGAGAGGACTCTTTAAAGTAGAGACACCACATACTGATATACACCTGAACATCAGCAGGAGAGGACTCTTTAAAGTAGAGACACTACATACTGATATACACCTGAACATCAGCAGGAGAGGACTCTTTAAAGTAGAGACACCACATACTGATGTACACCTGAAGATGAGCATATTAGAGCCCCTTTTCGCCATCAAGGGTCCTCGTTTCCGAAACACAACACCGACGAATGCATTCAGAAAATAAAGATGATGCTAATAAATGCTGCTGTGTGTCTGCAGGTCACTCCACTGACAGCCCTGAAGTTTGCGGAGTTGGCGGCGAGGGCGGGGATTCCCAAAGGAGTCGTTAACATCCTGCCTGGATCAGGTGGGGTCTCATACTCTGTTTTATGCTGGATGAATTATCAGCAGCTCATCGTCTAGCTCCACAAGAGTCAAAGTGAACTTCCTCTTCTTCCTCTTCTTCCTCTTCCTCTTCTTCCTCTTCCTCTTCCTCTTCTTCCTCTTCCTCTTCCTCTTCTTCCCGGGCGCTGTACAATAAGAATAAAGTTTAAAAGGGTGATTTGTAAAATATCCATAAAGAAATAGTAAATCTGTTTACAGTTCTGTTTCATATGGGTGTTGAGAGATGTATCCATAGATCTCGTGTCCTTGGGCAAGACACTTCACCCGAATTTGCTCCTGTGGGTATTGTCCACAGTAGATGACCATTACATGTATGGTCTGTATTTGTAAAGCTCTTTGATAAAGTGCTATAATAAAATACAAGGATTATTATTATTTATCTCCTCATGTTGCTCTCAAAGTGCACCAGATTGATGCTTTTAACTTCAATATTTAAAAAAAAATCTTCCTGGGGGAGCTTGCCCCCGGACCCCCCTATGTGAGGTCCACACACCACCTATAAAAGTAGCACTTGACCCCTGCTTACACCTATATGCCTCGAGCCTTCATTGTAACTGTCACACTGTGTGTGTGCGTGGGGAGTGTTGCTGTAGAACATTCCTCTGTAGCGCCCGGTACATTAATGGGAAACCCTAAATGTTTGAGCACCCTCTATGAAACGTCAAGCTACCCCACAGCGCCGCCACTGAGCCTGACTTGTGTTGGGGGGCCCAACTTTTTTTTTTCTCCAAAGGGGGGCCTGACAGAAAAAGTTTGAGAACCACTGGGTTAAAGGCAGAGGTCAAATGTCACTATGCTGTATGTGTGACCATTAAAAGAGGGTTTCATCCTCCAATTCTATTGTTCTAGGAGCTCTGGTGGGTCAGCGTCTGTCCGACCACCCTGACGTCCGTAAACTGGGCTTCACAGGTTCCACTGAAGTCGGGAAACACATCATGAAGAGGTGAGATGAAGTAACACACATCTATGAAACTTGAATCAACGTGTAATATCACTGCTCACCTCTGTGAATCTCCTCCGTCTGAAGCTGTGCCGTCAGTAACGTGAAGAAAGTGTCTCTGGAGCTCGGAGGAAAGTCCCCCCTCATCATCTTCAGCGACTGTGACATGGACAAGGCCGTGCGCATGGTGAGTCAGTGGAAGAAGGGTTGTAGTCGTTTTGTTGAAATGGCTGCAGGAGTTCAACACTGGTGTGTTTCAACATCCAAAGATCCAAAGGCTTTATTGTCCTGTGTAGAAATGGAAATCTTAATTCCAAAGCTCCCCGAACAATACCAAGATGGCAGCGGTGATGAGTGTCTTTGGCTCCTCTCCAACTTCCTTTTATTTCAGTGTTTGTTTACATTTGGGTGCTTTTCACTTTGTTTCAGGGCATGAGCTCCGTGTTCTTCAACAAGGGAGAGAACTGCATCGCGGCCGGCAGACTGTTTGTGGAAGACTCCATTCATGACCACTTTGTGAAGAGAGTGGTACGTGTGTCTCTTCTTATCTCACACTGAGGATGCCGTATGTTCAGAGGTTTGAGCAGCTCCCTAGAACAGTGCTTCTCAAAGTGTGGTCCACTGGTGGTCCGTGAGCACCCCCTAGTGGTCCGTGAGTATATTGGTAACATTTCACATTTTTAAATAAATGTAAGTTTTCCGCACTCTCGCGGGGATATCTCCGCAATGGAGCGAGCTTAAGTTTTACTTTCGATTGCATGATATAGCCCAGATAAACACCTTCATCACACATGCGGCCACTTGTTTGTACCATTTTCAGGCGATTTGTAAAAAACAATTTGTTTTTGGATAGTTAGGTGGTCCGCGAGTGTTTTTTTTATTGGTTAAGTGGTCCTTGGTATGAACAAGTTTGAGAAACACTGCCCTCGAGGCATTGGATATATTTCAGTGCTTTTGTCATGTTTTCTAAATAGTGAATGTGTCAATAGCGCCAACACAGTGACGAGTCGTACAGGTGAAGTCAACATATAGCCGACTTGCTATTGATGACTTTAAATTCCTGTCATTTGATCTCATTGTCACGAGAGAGGCTAAGCCAAAGCGTTAAGCCTCTGAGGATCCACTAACTTGACATTATTGACACACATAGCTTTCCAGTCAGATACAAAGTTTCTGTTAAATACAGTCCAATTATTTCCTTTTATTATACATAATAGGGAGGCGTGTGGCGCAGTGGGTTGTGCGTTGGTGTTGGGTTCAGGGGGTCACAGGTTCAAACCCCACTGCAGTCAGCATGTCGTTGTGTCCCTGAGACACTTCACCCCAAAGTGCTCCTGTGGGGATTGCCCACAGTACTCAGTATGTAAGTCGCTTTGGATAAAAGCGTCTAACGAGGTGTGTGTGTGTGTGGTCAAAAACAGTTTGGCTTTCCGGCTGAACCCGAATCCACAGACATTGGATCCTACCTTTATACCCACAGTGTTAATTGGCTCCTACAGTCACATAGTACGTTTATTATTTATCGAGCCAGCATTGCTTTAGCTTGGCAGACAAAATGTTCATACTTCAATTCCGTAAAAACTCTGAAACTGAAATGAGACATTTTGAAACGAAACCCTGACTGAGTTATTTTGCATCTGTTCGCACCTACGTGTGTTCCTCTCAGATTGAGGAGGTGAAGAAGATGAAGGTCGGTGACCCTCTGGACCGGTCCACAGACCACGGACCTCAGAACCACAAAGCCCACCTGGACAAACTGGTGGATTTCTGTCAGGCTGGGATCAAAGAGGGGGCCACGCTGATTTGTGGAGGAAAACAGGTGCAGAGACCAGGTAACCCTTCATGATGTCAGCCAATAGGAGGCAGGTTGACGCCATTGATTCTCATAGAATAGAAAAGAATCCTGTCTTGTCATTATACAAGTGCAACGAGAAGAGTAAAGCCTTTTAAGGTGCCACCAGGCAGATATGTAACGTGGTCTCTGGTTGTGTGTCTGCCTCCAGGTTCTTCTTCGAGCCCACGCTCTTCACCGATGTTCAGGACCACATGTTCATCGCTAAAGAAGAGTCCTTCGGCCCCATCATGATCATCTCCTCGTTCAAGGGCGGGTAAGAGCCTGTGTCCACGTTTAAGCATCTGTTTCCTATTGTTTCCAGTGAGGAGAAAGCTCATATCATCTAATGCCACGACAAAACAATGCTGTAGAAGCTTTGACCGTGTCTGTCAGAAGGAAACTATCATGCCTAAGAGCAGAGTGTATTTTTAAGAGCAGACTTGCCAGGCTGGATGTTGTTGTCAGGGAGTGTTTTATCTCCGCATGTGGATCGTCCTCCTCGCTCTGTGGCTGTCAGACTAAGGCGTGAAGCTTATTTCTAAGAAGTGTGAGAGCAAGCACCTTCCTGGTTGTACTCATGGCGAAAAAAATCATGTAAAACAAATAATGGCGCGATACATTTATATATATATTAAACTGCAAAAGTAGGAAGAAGATCAGCGTACCACACAGCTCATATCAATGGAACTTAGATTTACAAAAAGACATACTCAACAATGCTCAGTTTCATCTTGTTGCCACTGAGCCCCAAGTCAACAGAATAAGAATTCACAATACTACACCAAACCGTCCTGTAAAGACCGCATGGAAATCATCTCTCTCTC
>CADEHL010000254.1:0-46883 GCA_902827135.1 Harpagifer antarcticus | reverse complement strand
CAGTCAGCTTCTGGAAGACCCCCACAGTCAGCTTCTGGAAGACCCCACAGCCAGCTTCAAGAAGACCCCCACAGCCAGCTTCAAGAAGACCCCCACAGTCAGCCACAAGAAGACCCCCACAGCCAGCCACAAGAAGACCCCCACAGTCAGCTTCAAGAAGACCCCCACAGTCAGCTTCTGGAAGACCCCCACAGTCAGCTTCAAGAAGACCCCCACAGTCAGCTTCTGGAAGACCCCCACAGTCAGCTTCTGGAAGACCCCCACAGTCAGCTTCTGGACCCTCAAAGGACTCCAAGACACAGACTACATGCAGCAACTGCAACAAGTACATCTGTGCTACACGAAGAAGTTCTGTTCATCATGAGTTTCCTAAACGGACCGGCCCATTGGCTCACACGATGCAGCGGACCGGCCCATTGGCTCACACGATGCAGCGGACCGGCCCATTGGCTCACACGATGCAGCGGACCGGCCCATTGGCTCACACGATGCAGCGGACCGGCCCATTGGCTCACACGATGCCTGTTTATATCTGTTCTGTCATTTATACGGATGTTTCATTCCCTCTCTATTTCACAGCCAATACTTTTGGCTTTGTGGTTCTTATGTTCCAATTGCTGCTAAATTGCTTTGTTTCCTTCAGGGCTTTGATTAGTATATGACATGTTACAAATAATAAACATTAATGACATTTTTTTTCATTTACATTCGTCCTAGAAAGGCCTGAGCAAAATGTAAACTTAGTTTTTATTACAGTGTATTTTTTTTTAACATAAATTACATTTTTATCACAAAAAACGATGCACACTTCCGTTGTTTCATTTGATCCAGAAAAGAGTATTTTAAAAACCTAATCATATATTTCATTTATATTGTTGGAATGAGTTAAAGACAACATGTATAAGGAATTGTGCATTTTGAATTTAGTTCTGTATTTTTTTTAAACCCTGAAATATTTGACCCGAACATGTGAACATAACACAAGGGTATATAACCAGTCATAACTGAGGGGACACATGTTGATGTAGAAGAGACATGGAGAAGAGGGGACACATGTTGATGTAGGAGAGACATGGAGAAGAGGGGACACATGTTGATGTAGAAGAGACATGGAGAAGAGGGGACACATGTTGATGTAGAGGAGACATGAAGAAGAGGGGACACATGTTGATGTAGAAGAGACATGAAGAAGAGGGGACACATGTTGATGTAGAAGAGACATGAAGAAGAGGGGACACATGTTGATGTAGAGGAGACATGAAGAAGAGGGGACACATGTTGATGTAGAAGAGACATGAAGAAGAGTGGACACATGTTGATGTAGAGGAGACATGAAGAAGAGGGGACACATGTTGATGTAGAAGAGACATGAAGAAGAGGGGACACATGTTGATGTAGAAGAGACATGAAGAAGAGGGGACACATGTTGATGTAGGAGAGACATGAAGAAGAGGGGACACATGTTGATGTAGGAGAGACATGAAGAAGAGGGGACACATGTTGATGTAGAAGAGACATGAAGAAGAGGGGACACATGTTGATGTAGAAGAGACATGAAGAAGAGGGGGACACATGTTGATGTAGAAGAGACATGGAGAAGAGGGGACACATGTTGATGTAGAAGAGACATGAAGAAGAGGGGACACATGTTGATGTAGAAGAGACATGAAGAAGAGGGGACACATGATGTAGAAGAGACATGAAGAAGAGGGGACACATGTTGATGTAGAAGAGACATGAAGAAGAGGGGACACATGTTGATGTAGAAGAGACATGAAGAAGAGGGGACACATGTCGATGTAGAAGAGACATGAAGAAGAGGGGACACATGTCGATGTAGAAGAGACATGAAGAAGAGGGGACACATGTCGATGTAGAAGAGACATGAAGAAGAGGGGACACATGTTGATGTAGAAGATACATGAAGAAGAGGGGACACATGTTGATGTAGAAGAGACATGGAGAAGAGGGGACACATGTTGATGTAGAAGAGACATGAAGAAGAGGGGACACATGTTGATGTAGAAGAGACGTGAAGAAGAGGGGACACATGTTGATGAAGAAGAGACATGAAGAAGAGGGGACACATGTTGATGTAGAAGAGACATGGAGAAGAGGGGACACATGTTGATGTAGAAAAGACATGAAGAAGAGGGGACACATGTTGATGTAGAAGAGACATGAAGAAGAGGGGACACATGTTGATGTAGAAAAGACATGAAGAAGAGGGGACACATGTTGATGTAGAAGAGACATGAAGAAGAGGGGACACATGTTGATGTAGAAGAGACATGAAGAAGAGGGGACACATGAAGAAGAGGGGACACATGTTGATGTAGAAGAGACATGAAGAAGAGGGGACACATGTTGATGTAGAAAAGACATGAAGAAGAGGGGACACATGTTGATGTAGAAGAGACATGAAGAAGAGGGGACACATGAAGAAGAGGGGACACATGTTGATGTAGAAGAGACATGAAGAAGAGGGGACACATGTTGATGTAGAAGAGACGTGAAGAAGAGGGGACACATGTTGATGTAGAAGAGACGTGAAGAAGAGGGGACACATGTTGATGTAGAAGAGACATGAAGAAGAGGGGACACATGTTGATGTAGAAGAGACATGAAGAAGAGGGGACACATGTTGATGTAGAAGAGACATGGAGAAGAGGGGACACATGTTGATGTAGAAGAGACATGAAGAAGAGGGGACACATGTTGATGTAGAAGAGACATGAAGAAGAGGGGACACATGTTGATGTAGAAGAGACATGAAGAAGAGGGGACACATGTTGATGTAGAAGAGACGTGAAGAAGAGGGGACACATGTTGATGTAGAAGAGACGTGAAGAAGAGGGGACACATGTTGATGTAGAAGAGACATGGAGAAGAGGGGACACATGTTGATGTAGAAGAGACATGGAGAAGAGGGGACACATGTTGATGTAGAAGAGACGTGAAGAAGAGGGGACACATGTTGATGTAGAAGAGACGTGAAGAAGAGGGGACACATGTTGATGTAGAAGAGACATGGAGAAGAGGGGACACATGTTGATGTAGAAGAGACGTGAAGAAGAGGGGACACATGTTGATGTAGAAGAGACGTGAAGAAGAGGGGACACATGTTGATGTAGAAGAGACGTGAAGAAGAGGGGACACATGTTGATGTAGAAGAGACATGAAGAAGAGGGGACACATGTTGATGTAGAAGAGACATGGAGAAGAGGGGGACACATGTTGATGTAGAAGAGACATGAAGAAGAGGGGACACATGTTGATGTAGAAGAGACGTGAAGAAGAGGGGACACATGTTGATGTAGAAGAGACATGGAGAAGAGGGGACACATGTTGATGTAGAAGAGACATGAAGAAGAGGGGACACATGTTGATGTAGAAGAGACATGAAGAAGAGGGGACACATGTTGATGTAGAAGAGACATGAAGAAGAGGGGACACATGTTGATGTAGAAGAGACATGAAGAAGAGGGGACACATGTTGATGTAGAAGAGACATGAAGAAGAGGGGACACATGTTGATGTAGAAGAGACATGAAGAAAGGGACACATGTTGATGTAGAAGAGACATGGAGAAGAGGGGACACATGTTGATGTAGAAGAGACATGGAGAAGAGGGGACACATGTTGATGTAGAAGAGACATGAAGAAGAGGGGACACATGTTGATGTAGAAGAGACATGAAGAAGAGGGGGACACATGTTGATGTAGAAGAGACATGAAGAAGAGGGGACACATGTTGATGTAGAAGAGACATGAAGAAGAGGGGACACATGTTGATGTAGAAGAGACATGAAGAAGAGGGGACACATGTTGATGTAGAAGAGACATGAAGAAGAGGGGACACATGTTGATGTGGAAGAGACATGAAGAAGAGGGGACACATGTTGATGTAGAAGAGACATGAAGAAGAGGGGACACATTTGATGTAGAAGAGACATGAAGAAGAGGGGACACATGTTGATGTAGAAGAGACATGAAGAAGAGGGGACACATGTTGATGTAGAAGAGACATGAAGAAGAGGGGAAACATGTTGATGTAGAAGAGACATGAAGAAGAGGGGACACATGTTGATGTAGAAGAGACATGGAGAAGAGGGGACACATGTTGATGTAGAAGAGACATGAAGAAGAGGGGACACATGTTGATGTAGAAGAGACATGGAGAAGAGGGGACACATGTTGATGTAGAAGAGTAACCAGTCTACAGTCAGGTGCTTTACTCAGATCTTGTACTTGAGTTAAAGTAGAAGTACTCAGATCTTGTACTTGAGTTAAAGGAGAAGTACTCAGATCTTGTACTTGAGTTAAAGGAGAAGTACTCAGATATTGTACTTGAGTTAAAGTAGAAGTACTCAGAGATTGTACTTGAGTTAAAGTAGAAGTACTCAGAGATTGTACTTGAGTTAAAGTAGAAGTACTCAGAGATTGTACTTGAGTTAAAGGAGAAGTACTCAGAGATTGTACTTGAGTTAAAGTAGAAGTACTCAGAGATTGTACTTGAGTTAAAGGAGAAGTACTCAGATCTTGTACTTGAGTTAAAGGAGAAGTACTCAGATCTTGTACTTGAGTTAAAGGAGAAGTACTCAGATATTGTACTTGAGTTAAAGTAGAAGTACTCAGAGATTGTACTTGAGTTAAAGGAGAAGTACTCAGAGATTGTACTTGAGTTAAAGTAGAAGTACTCAGAGATTGTACTTGAGTTAAAGGAGAAGTACTCAGAGATTGTACTTGAGTTAAAGTAGAAGTACTCAGAGATTGTACTTGAGTTAAAGGAGAAGTACTCAGATCTTGTACTTGAGTTAAAGTAGAAGTACTCAGATCTTGTACTTGAGTTAAAGTAGAAGTACTCAGATCTTGTACTTGAGTTAAAGTAGAAGTACTCAGAGATTGTACTTGAGTTAAAGTAGAAGTACTCAGAGATTGTACTTGAGTTAAAGTAGAAGTACTCAGATCTTGTACTTGAGTTAAAGTAGAAGTACTCAGATCTTGTACTTGAGTTAAAATAGAAGTACTCAGATCTTGTACTTGAGTTAAAGTAGAAGTACTCAGATCTTGTACTTGAGTTAAAGGAGAAGTACTCAGATCTTGTACTTGAGTTAAAGTAGAAGTACTCAGATCTTGTACTTGAGTTAAAGTAGAAGTACTCAGAGATTGTACTTGAGTTAAAGTAGAAGTACTCAGAGATTGTACTTGAGTTAAAGGAGAAGTACTCAGAGATTGTACTTGAGTTAAAGTAGAAGTACTCAGATCTTGTACTTGAGTTAAAGTAGAAGTACTCAGATCTTGTACTTGAGTTAAAGTAGAAGTACTCAGAAATTGTACTTGAGTTAAAGGAGAAGTACTCAGATCTTGTACTTGAGTTAAAGGAGAAGTACTCAGATCTTGTACTTGAGTTAAAGTAGAAGTACTCAGATCTTGTACTTGAGTTAAAGTAGAAGTACTCAGAGATTGTCCTTGAGTTAAAGTAGAAGTACTCAGAGATTGTACTTGTTAGCTAAAACACATTTTGAGCTCTATTTCTATCTCACTGATAGATACTGTCCCTGTATGTGAGCTGGTAAGGCTGCGACAAAGAGGAGGAGCTGCAGACAGGAAGGTGTTAAAGTCCAATTAAGAAGTCAGACTGCAAGATGCCATTTCACAGCTGGACGGAGCCGGAGGAGAACAGGGTGAGTGCTAACACCAGGACCTGCTCTAAACACATGCTCTGTTAGACTGATAACATCACCTCTTTGTTAAAAACCAGCGTCCTAGAGTCCAATGAGACTTCTGCTGTTTGCTGATCCATCAGAGTTACAGAACGTGTGACTGTGTGTGTGTGTGTGTGTGTGTGTGTGTGTCCAGTGTTACTGGTTTATCTCTCAGACTGGAGAAGATGAGTGGTTTAAAGGACGAGGAAGAGGACAGATCTTCATTCTCCAGCTGGCTGTCTCTGATGAGTGACCGGTCTAAAGAATGGTTTGAGAAGTTCAGAAATGGACCTGGACCCTCAGACACAAAGTAAGAGTGTCTGCTGTAACCTGACCTGATATATTAAGGATATATAATATGTATTATTAACCTGTTTATTAATAATAGTGATGACCTGGTGAGCTGGTTGTGTTTAGCATCAGCAGATATAACAGAGTGTTGTGTGATTACATGTAGAGTCAATGCAAAGACCCAGATCTGTGCCTGGCAACACGGAGGAAGTGAAGATGTGAAATTCATGTCACCTGCGTATTCGTGCAGCGTGACACATTTCATCTTGATAGTGAAGTTTGTGACGCTCTGCCCATTGGCCCAAGTGAGCGCTGAGCTTCAGTCTGCAATGTTCAAAACAACAGAGCCAGAACTCTAGGTGTAGTAATGGACTCTGACCTGAGTTTCAACAGTCACATTAAAACAGTTACTAAATCAGCCTACTATCACCTAAAGAACATATCTAGGATTAAAAGACTAATGTCACAGCAGGATTTGGAAAAACTTGTCCATGCTTTTATCTTCAGTAGACTCGACTACTGCAATGGTGTCTTCACAGGTCTCACTAAAAAGTCTATTCGGAAGCTGCAGCTGATTCAGAACGCTGCTGCTCGAGTCCTCACTGACACTAAGAAAGTGGATCACTCCTGTTCTGAAGTCTTTACACTGGCTTCCTGTGTGTCAAAGAATAGATTTCTAAATACTGCTGCTGGTTTATAAAGCTTTGAATGGTTTAGGCCCAAAATACATTTGTGACCTCCTGCTAAATGATGAACCATCCAGATCTCTCAGGTCTTCAGGGACTGGTCAGCTTTCTGTCCCCAGAGTCAGAACTAAACATGGAGAAGCAGCGTTCAGTTATTATGCTCCATCTGGAACAAACTCCCAGACACCTGCAGGTCCGCTGCAACTCTGACTACTTTCAAATCCAGCAAGAAGACTTTTCTTTTTGCCGCTGCTTTGAATTGAACTATTCACATCTTAGACTGCACTGTAACTTTTATCCATGTATTTTTTAAAGTGCTATATAAATAAACTTGCCTTGCCTTGGTGAGAATCAGCTCCACTAATGCAAAGTGCTATAAAGGATGTGTTCATCTCCACAGAGGGAAGAGGAGAAGTGCTGCCAGTCAGACCAGAACTGTACGAGGTAAGAGGAACTCATGCATTACATTACACAGACCAAAGCGACTTCCAATAAGTACATTCGACCAGGAAGACACAACCTTGAAGAAAACAGAATCATAAAGTACATCAGGTTTCATGCAGCGTTTTATTCCTCTTCCTGGTTCATTTGGTTTTGATTTGGTATACTGTTGCAGAGCGTAGACATTACAACAAGTAACCCAACTCATACGACCAAGTAGGTTTGTTCAACAGCTTATTACGACCTATAGTCACGTTTTAGAGTTTAGCACCTCTAGTGGTCGTGTACGAAACAACAGTTTGCGGCATATGGGCGGATTATTACAAACGCTCCAGAGAGTCGTTATTCACAAATAACCCTCTCTGGAAAATCCTAAATTGTAGAATAGTTTGGCCGTTAAAATGCTTTTTGAGATGTGTGTATTGTACTTTTAGAATCTACGTCCAGTGGATGTGTAGGATCTACAGTTTGATAGATATACGAAGATGATTTGAAGTCTCACCAGGAGAACGTGTATATACTACGACTTTCCCCTATTCATTTCTATTGACGGCAGCGTCCATGTAAAGTTGGCGTCAACCCTCCCGGGGTGAAAACAGTATTTCCGGTCTCAAAGTTTTCACAATAAAAGCGTATTCCCCTCACTGTCAAATGATTTTACGTTAGTATCTGCAGCACTCATCCACTAAAACACATCGGTTTATCCTTGTTAATTAACATTAATTTGTTTAAATTTTGTACACTGCTTTTGTGTTTTTCCCATAGGTTGTTCCCTTTTAGTTTCTGAGAGACATATTTCTTTTTTTAGAGATCTTGATCGAACTACCCATAATCCTCGGCTATCGTTGAAGCTCGGTGATTGGATATTTTAGCCACAATGCACGTTGGGATATGGTGTTCATGCGATATGAAATCCGAAAACATTATAAAAAAAGAAAATAATACTTTATTCCGAGTGTGCTTGCTTTTCTCTTTGAAAGTCATCACATAACGGCATTGTGATACACGGTTCGGCTGCATTACATATTACAGATCTGCCGTAGTTCTGTATTTATAGAGCCCTGATGAGAAGACTTCTAGACAAACTGGAAGAACTGCCACCGAAACTGAATATGTGACATATCAGCAATTAAACAACATCTTCAATTTCTCTTCACACAATACGTCTCCTTGCAGTATCAACACTAATTCGACTGACTGTTATATTTGATCCAATTGGTAGATAAGCAGCCGACACAAATGAATGCCGTGCTTCCATGAGCGTCAAATCCCGCCGCAGATGGGAATACATTGCAATCAGTTGAAAGCTATTTGCGTCCCTTTATGAAGCTGAAGGAGCCTAGGAGCGTCACAACTGCACGCCTCGGGACCCTGACCAAACGTCGCTCCTGGACGATTATGGAGTGAGAGTGTGTTGGTCTGTGACCCCTCCTGTTGTTCATTGATAAGCCTGAAACAAGCACTTGTCAAGGTTCAGAGGCACATTTTGCAAATAGGGCAGTAGCCATCGATCAGCTTAAGATAAGATACTTTATTGATCCCAAGTTGGGAAATGTTTTTGTTACCAGCTGTTAAATAAAGCTCTTCTGACCTTAGCTTTCACGTGGGTATATTAATGCTGCCCATTATGGACACAAGCAATTTTCACCCATGTATTACTTATATGTTTTAAATGTGACAACACCAATATGTTTCCCATCACCTAAACCTCCAGAGATGTAGACAGTTTAACCTGTTAAGCCCCGAGCCTGTTTTTCAGGTCTCAGGCTCGAAAAAGACATTCCCAGATCAAATGACCATATCTTCTAAAAGGGTTACATTAATAATCTTTTTCTCAAAGTAATGAGAAACCTGTGAGTTGGATGTAGAAAGGTCAGAATCAATATAAATGTTATTTATTTTAAAGACAATTCAGATTGAACATGGTAAAAAACTGTAAATTATAGTGTCCATGAAAACAACCCTTGGATGATGGGAAGGTAGACTAACAGTTTTAGGAATCCAAAGTACAACATATAAGAAGTACCCTGTATCAAGATTGATGCAAAACAAGTGACATTTGACCTTTTTAGAGAGAGTTAGCAAAAAAAAACTCTACCTCTGAGGTGATTTGGGTGGAAATGGGGGTTTTTACCGTTTCTCTGGAACCCATTGGTCAATTTTGGTGATTGACATCTCTTTCTGACCGTTAGAGCCAATAGAATCGAAGGGGAATTTCCCCATACACACACATGGTAAAAAAAAAAAGTGGGGGCTTTGCACATGCAGGTTTGCATCAGAGTGAACCTATCTCTCGCTCTGACATCTGGAAACGGAAAAGCAGGTTTATTGCTTATGGATTATCAGAAATCATTTCAAAGGGACACAGACACATTGGATTAACCTATGGATTAACATCAGCAGCGTTTTTATCGTTTTAATGCCATTGAAGACCACTTTTGACCAGACAACGACCAAGGTAGGCCATGTTGCCAGTTTTAGCTACCTAGCGCCACATGTTTTGATGTCTGTTCTTGTTAATAGCTTCGCGAGTTCTTATCATGGAGTGATGATGTATGTACCCATTGATTCTGTGTCATCTCACGATGCGAATCGATGGGTTGGGCGTGCAGCTACGATAAGTAATAAGGGTGTTATGAGTGAGTTTCTGTGCAACACCCCGTTAGCATTTTTCGCTCGTGGCTAATTCATAGGCTCAGCGCTAGCTTTGTGGGTTTTAAAAAAAAAAGAATTTTTTTTTTCAGTTAGCTGACTTTCTTCCCGTTACATGGATATAAAACATTCATAGTTTATTGAATATTAAGATGCACTCAGACGCTGTTTCCTGCTGATGACGCGTTTTCCCCCCCGGTATCGGGGGTGCGGTGTAGAAAAGGTTAGTACTAGCAACGTCTAATTATGGGAAATACGAAAACGTCTTTTAAAACTACAATTCCCAGTAGAGACGTGCCATATAACTTGTTCAGTCAGACAACGCACGTGTTCCTTTAACATGTTTATTAGAAGCAGCATATAGTTGAGTTTGGCGACTAGGCTCGGGCATCATCACTCCATAGATATACATAGCACGATGAGTGATGATTAAATAACTAACCCCCAAAACTGCGTGGAGATTAGATACTATCCCCCAAAACTGCGTAGCCCGAGCCTGACGCTGGTGATGTAAGACTGATAAGTAGAGGGCCTGGCGAGCTGCCATGTGGCCATTCCCCCTAAGCACAGCGGCTTTAAGGGGAATATACTACTAAGTGAGACTGCTATGTGAAGGCCCGGGAACAGCCCGAAAAGCCGTCCCCCTTAAGCACCACGGCTTTGAGGGGAATATACTACCTAGAGAGACTGCTATGTGTAGGCCTGGAAGTGACCAGTGCCGACCCCCCCCCTCCCCAGCACCGCGGCTTTGAGGGGAATATACTACATATCAAGACTGCTGTGTCTAGGTCTTTGAGGCAGCGACAATGAGCTTTCCCCCCCAAGCATGCAGCTATGAGGGGATTATACTATAATGAAATAAATATAATCTAACCCAGCAACCACCTGGTATGCAATAACAGAATTCTACAGATATACATCTTTGAACGTTACTCATCATCGAGTAGTGCAAGAGCTCATGGTTGTTTGTGCTGCAAGGATCTCATTCATGTGAGGCATGATATAGCGCTGGTGGGCAGAAGATGACCGACGGCCCAGGATACTCAGGGTTGAGGTAGGCGGATATAGAGCTGCGGTTGTGGCTGTGCAGATTCTTAAACAGTGGGAATAGCGATCTGGGGGCAGGTCGCAGCTTAGGCAGAGATCACGCAGCTTGGAGGAGAACCCTCGTCGTTGGGTTTACAGCCATCGAATAAACATGGATGCCGACCAGAGGTTGCGCTAGACTTTTTCGCTGCCCGTCATTTTGACGGACAGGATCGTACAACTTCCGTCAAAATCCAGAATTACCCGTCGGCCTTTACACAACTCTGACGAGGGACGAGGGGGGGGGGGGGGGGGGGGGGGGGGGGGGGGGGGGGGGGGGGAAAGCATGCTCGTGAACTTCTAATCTGTTCTAATCTGTCAACATGACAGACTGCTTTCAGATTTGTCCGTCATTGTTAAAAAAAATCCGTCATAGACGGAAAATATTCGGTTAACGCGACCTCTGGTGCCGACCCATGTGTCGGAGGGCAATGATGCGAGAAGTTCAGCATGGAAGATAAAGGACCAAGAAAACAGTGTTAGTTTTAGCAATGATTATTCGGGGTTCCTTGACTCCCCAAACAGAAATGTCAGACATTGAATGTTTCAAAACAGTGTGCATATTTGATCTCCAAAGTTAATTCAGTAAGGGAGAGATTATGCTGAGGATTAAAAGGTGAGAGGTCTGTGTATATTCGCCACCTGAGAAGCCAATAGAAAGCTGTAACAACTGCATCTGATGTTTATCAAGGTATAGTGAAACCCCTTTGCCTGAACTTATACATTAACCTTTGCACGGGTGTGAAGTTAAGAGGCAGTCTTTATCATTGCGTGGAGGACGTGCCTTCTTACGGCCCTTGAGGAGCAAATGAATGAACTCTAGCGTGGCTTAATACTTAGCACTTGAAGATTGCAGATTCGAATGAAAATACAATTAATGCATGAACAACTATTATATCTATTGCATACGTACACAGAGGAGGGACAGAAGAAGATAAAGTACCAAGCTGAATTGTATGCTTTGAATCATGCTCTTGGTTGGAGGCAGAATATGGGAAATCCTTGACGTGTAGATCCAGAGTCATTTGGTTGAACGAAGGGCATGGCAAGCTGGTGGGGCAAACCACTCATTGTGAAATCCCCCGAACCAGCAGAAGGCGCAACATCTGTAAGTAACTAGAGAGGATCTGAGGACACCACAAGGTCATTATAAAAGAATGAACATAACCTTCCACTCGTCGCAGAGGGGCTAAGGACCAAAGATCTGAGCAATAGCCATCTCTAAGATTCATGCCGAATAGTCCGCGTCTTTACACCAGACGCAAGTGTGTTACATCGTTTTATTTGCAGAAGGTTGGGTTTGCGTTACCCAGGCAACCTCAAACAGACTATGAACTGTAAACTAAAGTCATTGTACAGAGATGCTTTTTCAACAATTGGCGGGACATTAAGCGGATAAAATGCAGATCCCAGCAATGTCTACAGTAGCCAGCATCATGGAGCATTGGCAGGTTATTTTCATACTGCTGTTAATCTGGAGAGAGCATCAGCAGACTCTGCGGCCGGCGCATAGGATTATGAATCAGACAACGTGCATTAAAAACATTATAACACATAATGAGACGTTATGCAGTGAGGAGGTTTCACCGATGACAGGTGGCTCTGATGAGATTGTACCGCTGCCTTTCCTCTGTACGCAGGGGACCAGTGAGGTAAGCAGTCACCAGAATGAATGCATGACCCTATAGGTTACTGGATGTTGCACACAGCATAGATAGCAAAACAAGCGATGATGCGCAAATAGTTGTTTCCCATGTTTTGATGCGGACTGCGTCACACCAGCAATGAACCTCTCCAGAGTTTACTAGCGAGCGACGCGAGACCACCTCTTTTAGGCGGAGGTATCGGACTGCTTCCACAACAAACCAACGAACCTCATCAAGGGGTTAACGCTCCTGGACCGATTCAATAGTACTAACCAAGCAGGTGTGAACGTGACCTAAGACTATGGTGCCTTCAGGTTTGAACAGAAAGGCTAGCGCTTGTTCCTTATAAATATAAAACATCTCTTTTAGAGAGACTACCAGTGGGAGACCATAATTGAAAGCAGTAATCAGTATTGAATGTATTACTAAGTCTTACTACTTTGGGAATGCCGGAGTCAGCTTGCTCCTGCCTTTTTTGGTGTTTAAATACCCACCGACCGAGAGACAGTGCGACTCTTAGCTGACACACAAGAGAGGGGTTGTTACCGGAGCTGGCGTAGAACTTGGGACTTCCTCTGGCCCAAAGGATATTAAAAGTTACTCCAGATGAGGACGGAAGGGACACCTGAATGTGTGTCGTGCGGGAGCTGTGGCTCGTTCCAGCGGCGTCTGAACCATGCTCTGAGCTAGCCTGTGTTTCGGGAATGAGGCATTTCTTACGGCTTCTTGCGTATGATGATTCGGTTCCAGAGTCGGAGATTGCAATAGACATTTGCAAGGACCGCACCGGAAGGCAAGTAGCAGCAACATGAAACACAGCAGCAGGAACATGAACGCAGCAATAGCAAATGAACGCAGCAATAGCAAGTGAACGCAGCAGGCAAGCAGCAGCGACGTAGAGGTAGCTTCAGCAATAGCAGCAGCAAGCAATGCATAGAGATCTGGCAGGTTAAATAGAGCGGCATATTAAGGAGACTCTGTTTGGTTGGTTGTAGAGTGGCACGGGGGCGTTATGTATGAATGCAGCATAAGTGCTCGAGTTGACTGCCTGAACTAGCTCGCAGGCTTCGCCCCATTTGTGAAACACAATTAGCCAGCATGTGTAATTCTGGGGGGGTGGGGTGAGGGGGACCCGTCCAATTCCAGTTTTGGATAGTCTGCCGTGGTTTCGTTCCATTTGAAAGAGCTGTTTGGCGCTCGGCATAACCTTGGCGCACTGCCACTCCAACATCCAATCACTGAGCTTGAGGACTAATCACGAGGTTTGTCAAGCAAAGCGGATGTTGTAGTCCCAGACGATAGCCGAGGATTATGGGTAGTGTAGTGTCTTTGGCCATCCTAAACTCAAATGTGTTTCTCCGAATCAAAGGTTAAAAACACAAAAGCATTGTACACAATTTAAACCAATCAATATTGTGTAATTAACAAGGTTAAACTGATGTTTTTAGTGGATGAGTAATGCAGCTATCACTGTGTAATCATTTGACAGTGAGGGGAATACCTCCGGTTTTATTATGAAAACTTCGATACTGGAAATACTGTTTTCACCCTGTGAGGGTTGACGCCAACTTTACATGGATGCATTGGGGAAATACGTAGTATATACACGTTCTCCTGGCGAGACCTCAAATCATCTTCGTAATATCTATCAAACTGTAGATCCTACACATCCACTGAACGTGGATTCTAAAAGTACAATATAAACTTCTCGCTAGAAATCTAATCAAAAAGCATTTTAACGGCCAAACTATTCTACAATTTAGGATTTTCCAGAGAGGGTTATTTGTGAATAACGACCCTCCGGAGCGTTTGTAATCATCCGCCCATATGCCGCAAACTGTTGTTTCTTACACGACCACTAGAGGTGCTAAACTTTAAAACGTGACTATAGGTCATAATAAGCTGCTGAACAATCAACCTATTTGGTCGTTTTTTGGAGGAGGACAGGCTGAGACATTAAGGTGTTTTATTAAACATTAAAACTCAGTCTGTTTTTTAATTAGATTATCAGAGAGAGTTTTTGTTAAGAACTCAGACACTCAAGATATAGGACCCAATTGCACGACCCGGGAGACAGAGGTAAAGTATCGGTAAGATACTTTATTTTTCCAAAAAAGCAAGATGAACAAAAAATTGTCACAATCGAATCTCAGGATGAGATGTCAAAAAAATTAGAACAAAAAGGAAATCGCTCACGTAGTGAGGAACAAAACTTTTCTAGAGCACAAAGAGAGCATAGACCTGACTATGGCATGAGACAAGACAGACTGACACTGAACACTGGGAGACAGGGGAATTTAAACATACGACAACAAGACACAGGTGAAAACAATCAGGGGCGGGGCTGGTGATGATGAGCACAGGAGACACACAAGGGAAACAGGTGAACACAATCAGACAATTAGACACACCAGGGAAACTAACGACAGGGAGGAAAACACAGGGAGAAGGACCAGACAATACACAAGGAGGAAAACATGACAGGGAGAACAGAACAGCAAAACACCCATAACAAGACATAA
Source organism: Harpagifer antarcticus (assembly GCA_902827135.1). Taxonomy (NCBI): domain Eukaryota; kingdom Metazoa; phylum Chordata; class Actinopteri; order Perciformes; family Harpagiferidae; genus Harpagifer; species Harpagifer antarcticus. The sequence goes on along the minus strand of CADEHL010000254.1, from coordinate 31,851 downwards.
AAACGTGACATAACATAAGAATCATGACAGAACCCCCCCTCAAGGGACGGATTCCAGACATCCAAAAAAAAAATCCAAAATATCCAAAAGGGTGGGTGGAGGGGGTCCGGAGGACGGTTCCTGGACGACAACCCAGAGGCAAGGCACAGTCCATGATGGGTGTCTCGGGCGGACGGCCCGGGGGCAAGGCAGAGCCCATGATGGAGTTCTCGGGCGGACGGCCCGGGGGCAAGGCAAAGTTCATGGTGGAGTCCTCGGCTGGGGAACTCAGGAGACCGGGCTCGAGGGCGAAGGCCGCTGGGGAACTCAGGAGGCCGGGCACAAGGTCGGGCGAGAAGGCAGCGAGAAGGCGGTGAGAAGGCGGCGACGTGACATCTCCGGAGGATGACGCACGCCACAATGGGACTCCTCCAGTGTCAGCTGGATCGCCGGAGCACTGGGATCGAAGGCAGGAGCCGGTGGGACCCCCGGCGGGACAGGCGCAGACGGAACTCTGGACGGAACTCTGGACGGAACATGGGCCGGTGTCAGTGGGACCCCGGACGGAGCAAGAGTTGGTGTCGACGGGACCTCCAAAATGACAGGACATGGTATTGGCAGGAAACCCGGCGGAGCAGGTGTCGACGGGGCCCCCAACAGGACAGGATCAGGTGTTGGCAGGAAATCCGGTGGAAGCCCCAACGAAACAGGACATGGAGTTGGCAGGACCCTCAGCGGAACCCCCAACGACACAGGACATGGAGTTGGCAGGACCCCCGACAAAACAGGTGTCGGCTGGACCTCCAACGGTACAGAACATAGGGTTGGCAGGATCCCCGGCAGAACAGTAGTCGGCGGGGCCTCCAACGGCACAGGACGTAGGGTGGGTAGGACCCCCGGCAGAAGAGTAGTCGGCGGGACCTCCAACGGCACAGGACATAGGATTGCCAGGACCCCCAGCAGAAGAGTAGTCGGCGGGACCCCCAACAGGACAGGACATGGAGTTGGCAGGACCCCCGACAAAACAGGTGTCGGCTGGACCTCCAACGGCACAGGACATAGGGTTGGCAGGACCCCCAGCGGAACCTCCAACGACACAGGACTTAGGGTTGGCAGGACCCCCGGCAGAAGGGGAGTCGGTGGGGCCTCCACCGGCACAGGACATAGGGTTGGCAAGAACCCCGGCAGAAGAGTAGTCGGTGGGACCTGCAACGGCACAGAACATATGGTTGGCAGGACCCCCGGCAGAAGAGTAGTCGGCGGGACCCCCGACGGGACAGGACATGGAGTTGGCAGGACCCCCAGCGGAACCTCCAACGGACCAGGACATTGGGTAGGGACTTGAGAGGGGATTCGACGGGTGACTTGAAAAGGGACTTGAGAGGGAACTCGAGAGGAGACTTGAGAGGTGACTTGAGAGGGCACTGGAGAGATGACTTGAAAAAGGACTCCAGAGGGAACTTGAGAGGGAACTCGAGAGGAGACTCGAGAGGGGACCTGAGAATGAACTTGATAGGGGACTCGAGAGGAGACTCGAGAGGAGACTTGAGAGGGAACTCGAGAGGTGACTTGAGAGGGGACTCGAGAGGTGACTTGAGAGGGGACTCGAGGGGAGACTTGAGATGGTCGGTAAGCCGACAGGACACAGGAAGCTGGCATCGGCCGTAGGGCCAGTACTGGAGCCGAAACTGGAGTCAGGACCATGACTACTGGGGCCGGTACTGAAGCCGGAACCATGGCTGCTGGGGCCGGTTCTGGAGCCGGAACCATGGCTTTGCGGACCGGTACTGGAGCAGTCTGTAGGTGAGGGAAAAATGTTTCGTCTGCCTGGCGTCCTCCAAGCTCTTTTATTCCCTGGTTGGCTATGCCCAGCTGTTCCTCGTGGTGAAAAATCTTCTCGCCTCGTGCTGACAGGGCGGCATGAAGCGTTCTTGGGTCGGCTGGGTCCATAATGGTCAGTTTGTTCTGTTAAGAACTCAAGATATAGGACCCAATTGCACGACCCGGGAGACAGAGGTAAGGTATTGGTAAGATACTTTATTTTTCCAATAAGCAAGATGAACAAAAAAAGGTCACTATCAAATCTCAGGATGAGATGACAAAAAATGAGAATAAAAGGAAATCGCTCACGTAGTGAGGAACACAACTTTTCTAGAGCACAAAGAGAGCATAGACCTGACTATGGCAAGAGACAAGACAGACTGACACTGAACACTGGGAGACAGGGGAATTTAAACATATGACAACAAGACACAGGTGAAAACAATCAGGGGCGGGGCTGACGTTGATTAGCACAGGAGACACACAAGGGAAACAGGTGAACACAATCAGACAATTAGACACACCAGGGAAACTAACGACAGGGAGGAAAACACAGGGAGAAGGACCAGACAATACACAAGGAGGAAAACATGACAGGGAGAACAGAACAGCAAAACACCCATAACAAGACATACAAAACTAAAAACGTGACATAACATAAGAGTCGTGACAGTTTTCCTTATTTGTTTCCTTCTCTTCCAGCAGAACGTGGTCTGCAGGAGGTTCTAGATGAACATAGGCTCAGTCTGAGGAGGAGATGTGAACGTGTGACTGAAGGAACTGATGAAAGTGAAACCCTCCTCAACAGCATCTTCACTGAGCTCTACATCACACAAGGCCAGAGTGAAGAGGTTAATACCCAACATGAGGTGAGGCAGCTGGAGACCGCTTCCAAGAAGAAGACCCTCCATGACACTCCAATCAAGTGCCAGGACATCTTTAAAGCCTCACCTGACCAACAGACTCCCATCAGAGCGGTCCTGACCAACGGAGTCGCTGGAGTTGGAAAAACCTTCTCAGTGCAGAAGTTCACTCTGGACTGGGCCGAGGGTTTGGGAAACCAAGATGTCAGTCTGGTGGTCCCGCTCTCCTTCAGGGAGCTGAACCTGATCAAAGGTGAGCAGTACAGTCTTCTCAGGCTGCTCCATGTTTTCCATCCAACCTTACAGAAGGTCACAGCAGAGCAGCTGGCTGTCTGCAAAGTGCTGCTCATCTTTGACGGCCTGGATGAAAGCAGACTTTCTCTGGACTTCAGAAACAATGAGGTTGTGTCTGATGTCTCACAGCAGTCCTCAGTCAACGTGCTGCTGACAAACCTCATCAGGGGGAAGCTGCTTCCCTCGGCTCTCGTCTGGATAACTTCCAGACCTGCAGCGGCCAATCAGATCCCTCCTGAGTGTGTGGACAGGGTGACAGAAGTACGAGGCTTCACTGACGCCCAGAAGGAGGTGTACTTCAGGAGGAGATCGAGTGATGAAGACCTGTCCAGCAGAATGATCTCTCACATCAAGAGCTCCAGGAGCCTCCACATCATGTGTATGATCCCAGTCTTCTGCTGGATCACTGCTGCAGTTCTGGACCACATGTTGACTACAGACCAGAGAGGAGAGCTGCCCCAGACCCGCACTGACATGTACTCACACTTCCTGCTGGTCCAGACCAAGAGGAAGAAGCAGAAGTATGAAGCGGGACATGAGACGAGTCCACAGCAGCTGACGGGGGCTGACAGGGAGGTTCTTCTGAAGCTGGGGAGACTGGCGTTTGAACATCTGGAAAAAGGAGACATCATGTTCTACCAAGAAGACCTGCAGCGCTGTGGTCTTGGTGTCACCGAGGCCTTGGTGCACTCAGGAGTTTGTACAGAGATCTTCAAAAGAGAGAGTGTGATCTTCCAGAAAACAGTCTACTGCTTTGTTCATCTGAGCATTCAGGAGTTCCTGGCTGCAGTCTACATGTTGCACTGTTACACCAACAGAGACACAGCGGTACTGAAGGACTTCCTGCAGGCGGATCAGGATTACCGATCCCTGGATGTTCTCCTAAAGGGAGCCATGGAGAAATCCCTCAGAAGTAAAAATGGCCACCTGGACCTGTTTGTCCGCTTTCTCCACGGCCTCTCTCTGAAGTCCAACCAGAGACTGTTAGGAGGCCTGCTGGGTCGCACAGACAACAGACCAGAAATCAACCAGAGACTGATGGGTCACAAAGACATCCAGAGAGCCATCAACAACCTGAAGGAGATGAGCAGTGATGAAATCTCTCCCGACAGGAGCATCAACATCTTCCACTGTCTGACAGGGATGAAGGACCACTCAGTACATCAGGAGATCACAGAGTTCCTGAAGTCAGAGAACAGATCAGAGGAGAATCTATCTGAGATCCACTGCTCTGCTCTGGCCTACATGCTGCAGATGTCAGAGGAGGTTCTGGATGAGTTGGACCTGAGTCAGTACAACACATCAGAGGAGGGACGATGGAGACTGATTCCAGCTGTGAGGAACTGCAGGAAGGCCAAGTAAGTCCAGATGTGATTCACTTTATAAACTAATGTGGATCAGGAGTTTAATTATTCAAATAAACACTATAACATTTCTGCTGTTTAAATACTGAGAGCAAAATAAACCCAACACCGTTCTTCTATTTATTTATAATAATAGTTAAACTGAAGCGTTCCTCTCTTCATGTTGAGTGAAGGAGGCGACATGTCAAACACATGAAGGACTTGAGAGGTTTCTTAGCATGTGATCACACCACACAGCAGGACAGTTATCACAGAAAGCACTTATTACTTTCTAGAAGTTTCTTTATCATTAAACTGACACACGTTTTTTATCTCAATGTGTTTGAGTTTAAAATTAGATCTATATCATTTCGTTATGTGTTAATGCTGATATTCTGGGAACATCTGATGGTATTCAGTTTAACATATTGAAACTTTATTAGTTTGTTGATTGTGTTTGTGTGCGCAATACATGTTCAGATGCTCAGAGAAGCCAAAACATCCTTCATCCATCATTCACATCCAAATATTAACTGACATTTTAATATGTACATCTCTAATATTGTGAATTTCTGTTTCTTTTGGTAACAGTCAGTGACTGCAGGATCACAGACATGTGATCAGATCACCCTGACAACACATTACACTCTATTATCATTTATTATTATATATAATATAAAATGGACTAACAGCAAATGTCAATCAGAACATATGTGAAATATCTTTTCATCAATATAATGTTTCCTTTTTAACACATGTTGTAATATATGTGTTATTATAGACTTACTGGCTGTGGACTCTCAGAGACTCACTGTGAAGTCGTGGCCTCAGCTCTGAAGTCTGACCCCTCCCATCTGAGAGATCTGGACCTGAGTGAGAACGCTCTGGAGGATTCAGGAGTGGAGATGCTGAGTTCTGGACCAAAGAGTCCAAACTGCAGACTGAAGTCTCTCAGGTCAGTTCACTCACAGTTCATACAGATCTGTTTGTGTTTATGATTTTCTGAATTTCCCTGAGAACAAATACAATGTTATTGTTATTTGTTCCACTGTTGCTAATGACTGAATATTGATCAGAATAACAAAGAGAAGGTGAATGTGTGAGGGAGAGTGTTTGAGCTTCCACAGACTCACACTGTGCTCCAGGAGTCAGCGTGAGTCTTACATCATGTTTCTTTATTCAGACTGAGGAGCTGCAGGTTGTCAGAGATCAGCTGTTCTGCTCTGATCTCAGCTCTGAAGTCCAACATCCATCTGAAAGATCTGGACCTGAGTAACAACGATCTGCAGGATTCAGGAGTGGAGCTGCTGAGAGATCTTCTGGAGAGTCCAGACTGCAGACTGGAGTTTCTCAGGTCAGTAAGGGGCAGAGGAATGATGGATTTTTTTTAACAATGAGGGAAAAATCTGATCACTATCATGGGGTTATATAAATCAAATTCCGGGTAATTCGAAGCACAATTGTACCTTTTACTATTTAAATGTATTTGTATTATATATGTTTGGGCTACAAAAGTGACATTTCTGGGTGACTTGGTCAGTTTATGGAGCTTAGCCCACAAATCCTGGAGGTTCCAGGCCGAATTTGGGAGCTCATAGGCGGACTGCCATGCGCCCCCACCCGTGGAAAGCAGAAAAAAGTGAAGAAAACAGTGAATTATATCTTTAGATAATCAAAAATGAAGTTTAAAAAAATTCTCGAAAAAACGACTGAGTGCCAACAGAGAAGGGGCTCAACCTTTCGGCGCTTCGGGCCGAAGCCCCGGACACTTTTCCACTTCTCCGTTGCAACTTACAACGGAGAGGGGAAACGAAGCTCCCCCTTCTCCGTCAAAAAAATGCATTCATCTTTTTCAGACTACTGTCTGCACGAAATCGGTAACCCGGTTTTTGAGAGGACTCAGAAAAAAAACGTCTGTCTGATGTCCTGGAGGAATTCATCCGCTACATGTGCACTCTGGCTCGGATACATGTGTTGCCTGTAGACCCCCCAGCCTGGTTCTTACCAAACTTTAAGTTTTTGAACTGGTCTCTGGAGGTATGTAAGGGGAGTTTGAGGGGACTCTACTTGCATTATGAGGCACTATTTTCGGACATATTTTATCACTTTTAGCCTTTTCTATGGATCTCCAAAAAGTGAACTCAGACTTTTTCTGACTGTGGAGGAATGCAAGGGGAGTTGACAGGGGACTCTTGTGGGCTCATGATGCACTATTTTCGGATACTTTTTTTCATTTTCAGCCCTTTTGCATGGATGAATTTAAACTTATTTTTTGTACATTTTGGTAAATTTACCCAGTTCTGGTACCGTGTTGCCTGGAGGATAGGACCGAGAGATGACAGACTCTATGGCCGCCTCACAAGTCACTATTTTCGGACACCTTCTTTGCTTTACCCCGGTGCTATCACCCTTTCCTCCTTTGACCATAACACGTGTTTCCTGCTTGGGTACTGCCTGGTTCTGGGGCACCCCAAACCCTCTCATGGTCGGGGCACCATGAATTGATGCATCGGACCCAATGTTTTCATCACCAGCCCTGCGTTGGTGTGGAGGTGGGACCATTTAACCCGGTGGTAACCCAAGTCCTACCTTGGTCCGTGTACCATGCATTGAAGCATCGGACCCATTGTTGCAATCACCGGTTACGCTAACGCATATAAACGGAGAAACAGAAAATAATTTAAATACAATTCATTGTGTCTGTTTTAGTAAGGATGTCGTCCGAATACCCGGTGTGCAGACTCTTCTACCTGACTTTGAACAAGCACCTTAAGCACAAACATGCAGTGCGGAACCTGGAGGAAAGAGGCATCATTCTTAAAATGGCCAGTGGCAGAATAAATGTTTGGACCAAACCCTGTCCCATCACAGGGTGTTCGTATGCTGGGAAGAGACTAGACCGTCATGTAACTCATGACCACCCTGAGTTCTCCCGAGATGAGGCACATCAGGTCATGGCAAGGCTGAAGCATAGTGTGGCCCTGCAGTTGCTCCATGACCTCAGAGAGACTAATCCCATCATTGGAATGGCTACATCATTGGATATAGACAATGAGGAGGAATGCACCCTCCACCCTTCTCCCCACATACTGAGTGTGACGAAGAGGACTGCAGGCAGGTGATGCTGGAAAATGTGGCATTGAGGGCTCAGAAGGATGCCCTCATTGATGAGGTGAAGATCCTGCGCTCCAGAAAAAGGGGCTAAAACCCAAGGAGCAGAGTGCCACTGCTGCTGTGCTTGAGGAAGAGGAAGAATGTATACGATTTAAGGGCCTGGCAATCTCAAGTACCTCCGGCATAAACATAGTAGCCTCTGGTAATGAGACCCCTCTGAAGACCCCGGTCAAGACTGTCATGCGGTCCTCAGAAGCCTCCGGTAGTGAGACCCCTCTCAAACCCCGGCCAAGACTGTCATGCGGTCCCCAGAAGCCTCCGGTAATGAGACCCCTCTCAAGACCCCGGTCAAGACTGTCATGTGGTCCCCAGAAGCCTCCGGTAATGAGACCCCTCTCAAGACCCCGGTCAAGACTGTCATGTGGTCCCCAGAAGCCTCCGGTAATGAGACCCCTCTCAAGACCCCGGTCAAGACTGTCATGCGGTCCCCAGAAGCCTCCGGTAGTGAGACCCCTGTATGCCAGAAGACCCGTGCGTCTGTCTACAATAAGCTGGAAGCTAATCTGGCTAAGGACTGGCCCTCTCCCCCAAATCACTGGTCCACTGGGAGGGGACGGGGGAATACCATGTGTGAAATTACATTGCCTAAAAGCATGGAGACGTACATTCAGACATACAGAGGTCATTGTGAGGGTGTCGCACCGACAGTGAAACGGAAAGAAAATTGTCTGTCCAAGGTCAGCCGGATAAAGAACTTCCCCGTATTCATAGCCCATGGTGTTCACCGGCTGTCAGACTGGCTGTTCCTAAAAGACACGGAGAGGGTCCGTGGCTGGAGCGAGTATATTTCAAAGTCGGGCCGGGCAGTCACAACATCGCTGTTGTTCCTGAAGAATGTGAACCATTTCCTGAGGTACTTGTCTGATTTAAAGCTCCGGGGGTGCAGGCTCACCCAGTCTGATATGACCCACATCATCAGAGAGGTGACAACATAAACATAAACGACTTGAAAAAGTCCGTCACTGTCCACCAGTTTAAGGTGAAGAGGAAGCTGTAGCTGAGGGCTACATCATCCACGTGCAGGATCACAAGACTGCCAAGACATTTGGCGAAGCACAGCTGGTGCTTACAGTAAAGGAGTTTAGCTGGGTCATGCGGTGGATGGGGATATCAGAGGGCTTGTCGGGTCCTCAGAATGAATTCTTCCTTTTCACAACGGGGACGTACGCCTCCAAGAACCTGAACGCTCACTGAAGAGTGCTTGGGCTGATGCTGGGCTAGAAACAGCCGTCACCTTCTCAATCCTGCGCACTGCCCTGGCTGACATTATCAAGCATCACCAGGATCCAGAAAGCAGGTTGATTCTCGCCAGGTTTATGTGTCACAACACATAAGCACTGCAGACCGGTTCTTCGCGAATATGCCTGGAATAAAGGAGGGATTGAAGATCCGCTCCATGTTCAGGGCGGCAGCAGCTGCAGCAGCATCATCAGAAGGAGGTCTACTGCCGTCAGATACCTCCGAAGAGGGCTCAGGGGCGGAGAGCAGCGATACCTCTTCTTCTGGGCCGGTTGATACTCCTGATGAGGGGGCAGGGGACGTGGACTCAACCTGTTTTCCCCGGTGCACAGTACAAGTTAGACGGCTAATATGGCCCCCGGGCCCCCGCTAATCATGTTTTTATTATGTATATTATGTATACTGTGTATACTGTTTTTGTAAAAATCATGTGATAATTAAATAAATAATAAAACATGAATATAACCTTGAAGGTTCCCAGGGGCAGATACAGTGCCAGGTATCAGACTATTTAAACAATGTTTACCCAGGATTCAGACACCTTCCCTATAAATAAATAAATAAATGTCAGCTCTCTAAATGCAGAGGTGTTCATCAGTGGCCCTCTACCGCCAGTCAGAAAAGGAGTGGAGAGATTCAGCAGATTGTTTGCACTGAACACCTGGCTTTCAGGTGTGCCTGTACTGACCATTCTGTCCATTTTATTGAGAACTTTAACTTTTTCTGGGACCGCAGACATCTTTTCAAGGCAAATGGAGTTTGTCTGAACAAGTCAGGAGTGAAATTGTTTATCTCTAACGTATTCAACTGCCTACGTCATCAATCTGTTCCCTTTGCCAAGGACAAGCAACACGAGGAAACAAAACAAGAGAAAGACACAACACATCGCTCAGAAAACCTTGAAAATCTATCACTGCACCCGCCTGAGGAATGTCTTGATTATGGGAGACGAATGGAGGAGTCTCCACCGCCCTTCACTCCCCCGATCACCTCTTAGTGTACTCTTCCTTCACCCCACAGCTCTCTCTACTCTCCGGTCACCCTTTCACCCTCGCCCACCCTCCTGGAGATCGCTGAACACACGAAAGCGATACAGAGGGTTGGCACCGATTCCTTCCTGGAGTCCAAAGACCAAACTAAGGCGATACGCAGGGCTGGCAGCATGTCCTTTACCCCCGCTCCTCAACGACGCCCACCAAAATCACTGCAGAGACGCGCACCATCTCCCCCGTCTTCATCACCGAGCCTACGTCAACCACCTCCCGCCCCCTGGCAGCATGCCCTCTACCACCGCACCATCTCCCCGTCTCCATCACCGTGCCTACGTCAACCACCGCCCCTCCCTTCAAGAAAGCATCTGCAGTCTCCGAAGCCTGATAAGGATGTGTGTGTACAAAACGCAACAAACTCTTACTGAGATCTGCTGGGTCCAGGCTCAAGGGCGTATGGCACTCTCAACTCTTTCCAGGACATGCTGGGGCCCTGCCTGCCTATAGCTTTGCCGATATCTGTGTTGATAGGTAATAGATTAAGAGCGGTGAATCAGCTTAGAAACAGGAAGTGCTCAAACGTTTGTGTGAGTTTATCACATTTAGCTGTGATTCCATGTCAGCCACAGCTTGTCACAAAACATCTTACTGATAGTGTGTTTAACGAACTTAAACTAGCTTTATTAAATGTCAGGTCTCTGGCAGGAAAAAAATGTTTAATCAATGATTTTATCACTGAGCACAATCTCGATTTTATGTTTTTAACGGAAACTTGGATTGAACAAAATAACAGTGCAGCTGTTCTTATCGAATCAACCCCTCCCAACTTTAGTTTTATGAGTCAGGAAAGAATGCATAAGAAAGGAGGTGGAGTTGCTATTCTGTTCAATGATTCCCTTCAATGCAGGAAGACATCTTATGGGAACTTTGCTTCTTTTGAATATGTGGCCCTTCAGCTGAAATGCTCCTCTCGAGCTCTGCTCCTAAATATCTATAGACCACCCAAATACTGTGCAAGCTTTTATGATCACTTTACTGAACTGCTGTCTATAGTGTGTATTGACTTTGACCGTCTAGTCATTGTTGGTGATTTTAACATCCATGTTGACAACCCCCAGGACAGAGGGGCAAAAGAACTGTTTTGTGTTCTTGATAGCCATGGACTGACTCAGCATGTGACGGAGCCCACGCACAATAAGGGGCACACTCTGGACTTAATTATCTCAAAGGGTCTGAATATCTCTAAGGTTGTGGTGACTGATGTTGCGCTCTCTGATCATTCCTGTGTGTTCTTTGAGAGCTCTATATCTGTTCACAAAATGTTCAAAAAGAGGTAACCACAAAGCGATATTTAACTGACAATACTAGGGATGTTTACTCAGAATTTTTCTTCCACACTTGCCCCTGCTAACATCTCAGTAAATGAGCTAGTAGATCATTTTAATTCAAAAATTAAAAATGTTATAGATGCCATTGCTCCAACTAAGGTAAAGGAAGTGACTGGGAAGAAAATGTCTCCATGGAGAAAGGCCATGACCGTGAGAGCAGAAAAAAGAGAGTGTCGAAAAGCTGAACGCAGGTGGCGAAAAACAAATCTCCAGGTTCACTTTGAAATCTATAAAGAGAGACTTGGCCTTTATAATTTGGAATTGAAAAACGCACGACAATCGTTCTTCTCTGACATCATTACCAAAAACAAAAACAATCAGACAAGCAGTCAGTGCCTCTTCATCAGGATGAGCAAATGTTTTGTCCCTATGTCCACCTAATATCAATTCAAACACCATGACACAATTCCATCAGATTAATGATAAAAACCTAGAGGACATTATTCAACTTCTGAAATCCTCCTCCTGCTGCCTTGATATTATTCCAACAGGATTTTTCAAAGATGTTTTGCCTTGCATGGCCTCAGATCTACTTCATATAGTAAACAAATCTCTTCACTCAGGTATTTTTCCACAGGTCCTGAAAACTGCAGTCATTAAACCGCTCTTAAAAAAGAATAATCTAGATGCTTCAGTAATGAACAATTACAGGCCCATATCAAACCTGCCATTTCTAGGTCAAATCATTGAAAAAGTAGTTTTTCAACAGTTGAGTAACTTCTTGCATTTAAATAACTGTTTCGATGTGTTCCAGTCAGGATTTCGTCCAAACCACAGCACTGATACTGCTCTTGTAAAGGTCTTCAATGACATCCACTTAAACACAGACAGTGGCAGAACTTCAGTGTTAGTATTATTAGATCTCAGTGCTGCGTTTGACACTGTTGACCACAGCATATTACTAGACCGACTGGAAAACTGGGTGGGACTTTCGGAAACAGTTCTAAATTGGTTTGAATCCTACTTAAAGGACAGAAACAACTTTGTTTCTATAGGTAAATACACATCTGAGTGGACAAATATGACATGTGGGGTACCTCAAGGCTCCATCTTGGGGCCTCTCCTCTTTAACGTCTACATGCTACCACTGGCTCAGATAATGAAAAACAACAAAATAAGTTACTATAGCTATGCAGATGACACACACATTTACGTAACAATTTCACCAGGAGACTATGCTCCAATTCAAACACTGAGTAAGTGCATTGAACAAATCAATGACTGGATGTGTCAGAACTTTCTCCAATTAAACAAAGATAAAACTGAGGTAATAGTTTTTGGAGCCAAGGCAGAACGTATAAAAGTTAGCGCTGAGCTTCAGTCTGCAATGTTCAAAACAACAGATAAAGCCAGAAATCTAGGTGTAGTCATGGACTCTGACCTGAGTTTCAACAGTCACATTAAAACAGTTACTAAATCAGCCTACTATCACCTAAAGAACATATCTAGGATTAAAAGACTAATGTCACAGCAGGATTTGGAAAAACTTGTCCATGCTTTTATCTTCAGTAGACTGGACTACTGCAATGGTGTCTTCACAGGTCTCACTAAAACATCTATTAGAAAGCTGCAGCTGATTCAGAACGCTGCTGCTCGAGTCCTCACTAACACTAAGAAAGTGGATCACATCACTCCGGTTCTGAAGTCTTTACACTGGCTTCCTGTGTGTCAAAGAATAGATTTCTAAATACTGCTGCTGGTTTATAAAGCTTTGAATGGTTTAGGCCCAAAATACATTTCTGACCTCCTGCTAAATGATGAACCATCCAGATCTCTCAGGTCTTCAGGGACTGGTCAGCTTTCTGTCCCCAGAGTCAGAACTAAACATGGTAAAGCAGCGTTCAGTTATTATGCTCCATCTGGAACAAACTCCCAGAAACCTGCAGGTCCGCTGCAACTCTGACTACTTTCAAATCCAGCAAGAAGACTTTGCTTTTTGCCGCTGCTTTTAATTGAACTATTCACATCTTAAACTGCACTGTAACTTTTATCGATGTATTTCTTCTTTTAATGTTTATTTTATTATATTTTCTTTTTAATGACTGATTTTAAATGCCATTTTCTTAATGTCTTTCGTTTTTTGTAAAGCACTTTGAATTGCCTTGTGTTGAAAGGTGCTATATAAATAAACTTGCCTTCCCTGGCTTGTAAAATGCGGAGATGCGCCTTGGAGGTATCAGACTATTTTAAACAACTTTTCCCTGCCTTTCAAACACTTATTCCTGGGTTTTAGCCTGTCATTGTGCACAATAGCATTTAACATTGACCCTCTCCTGAAAATGCACATATTCTGTGCATTTCCAGGAGAGGTTCAATGTTAAATTATATCGTGCCCAAGTTATGGAGGCATGCTGGAGATCATTAGTCCGTCCTTTGATGCACTTTTCCCCGCATTTCAAAGACTTATTCCTGAAAAAAGTGAAATGTTGTACTTTCACATGTGTCTTTGAGTCAACCTCAATAGGTTCTCTCTCCTGGACCATCTGTATGAGGCTCTATTTTCAGATACTTTTTGTTCATTTCCCCCCCTTTTTCCTGGTTCTCACTGATTTTCCAAAAAGTGAATTTGACTATTTTGACTCTGGACGAATGCAAGTGGAGTTGACAGGGGACTCAACCCGCGTTATGAGGCACTATTTTCGGATACATTTTCTCATTTTCACCTGTTTTGCCTGGTTCTCAACAAAATTACTCTGACAAATGTTGACTCTGGAGGAATGTAAGGGGAGTTGACAGGGGACTCTACCCGCCTTATGGGGCACTATTTTGGATACTTTTTTACATTTTCTGCACAGCCTGCTCTCTGGGTTCAGAGGTTCACTCTGCCTCTATTTACACCACTTTTCCCAACGTTTCAAACTCTTTTCCTGGATGAAATTAGGTCTGTCACTTTGGGTAACCGCACCACTCTCAGACGTCTCCCGAAAGTGTACGTCCATTGCCTCTACCCAGCAAAAAAGTCTAGCGCAACCTCTGGTAAGGGGTCTCTGCTGGTTCAGAAGTATTGTATTAATCTCAGGGAGGTGTTTCTCTCACTGGGGAAACAGATCAGTGATGTTACCCACTGACTGCAGGCTCTTCCATTCTTCCATCAACTATAGAAGGCCAGCTGAAAATGCAAAGCCACACTTTAGTAATCAGCTCTCTAACAGACAGATGGGGTTTTACAGAAGAGAGGAAAAGGTGGTCCGTTTTTTATTTTAATGTTTTATGTGATGTTTTTAGTTTGTAGACTAATGACTGGTATATGAGCACATCTGTATGTCATTATGCTACCATAAGCAGCTGGTTAATTTGACTTAGCAAACAGATGGGGAAAAACATTGGTTGGCTTGGTCTGGTTTTTGTCCTTTAATTTTCACACAATTGTTAATTTGAGCAAAGCTAATTTTTACAAATATGAAAATTAGGATCACAAGGGAAACAGACAAGCTAACTCTCCTCCAAAATATGGCTTTCTATCCATTATGAATAATCACGCAAACATTAAATCTAGTAAAATTATGTTCTCCTCAAATTCATGGGTCTATCCCCCAGAGCAGGAGTTCTAGCAGCTCTGCAGTCACAGTGCAGAATAAGGTGTTTTGCAAAAAAAAACACAAAGCTAGCGCTGAGCCTCTGAATTAGCCACGAGTGAAAAAATGCTAACGGCGTTTGCACAGAAAACACGGTATAACACCCTTATTACTTATCATAACTGCACATCCAACATACCGATTAGCATCGTGAGAATAAACAGAATCGATAGGTATCTATATCATCACTCCATGATAAGAACTTCTGGTGCAAGGTATCCAAAACGGGAATATGTCTTACCTTAGTCGTTGTCTGATCAAAAATTGTCTTCAATGGCATTACAATGATTAAAACGCTGCTGAAGTTAATCCATAGGTTAATCCAATGTGTCTGTGTCCCTTTGAAACGATTTCTGATAATCCATAAGCAATAAACCTGCTTTTCCGTTTTCAGATTTCAGAGCGTGTGATAGGTTTCGCTCTGGGCAAAACTGCATGCCCATAGCCCCCACTTTGTTTTGGTAACGTTGGTGTGTATGTGGAAATCCCCCTTGGATTATATTGACTCTAATAGTTAAAAAGAGATGTCAATCATCAAAATCGACCAATGGGTTCCAGAGAAACGGCAAAAATGCCAATTTTCACCCAAATCACCTCAGAGGTGGAGTTCTTTTTTGCTAAACCTCTCTAAAAAGGTCAAATGTCACTTGTTTTGCATAAATCTTGATACAGGGTACTTATTATATGTTGTACTTTGGATTCCTAAAGCTTTCAGTCTACTAACCCATCATCCAAGGGTAGTTTTCACTATAAGTAAACATAATTTTTGGACCCTAATGGATTAAAACCCTGTTTAACTCTGATCAGATTTTTAAACCTGGAGTTATTTCTAACAGGAACATTGTTTTCTAAAGAGACATCATGTTTTCTTTATTCAGACTGAGGTGGTGCAGTTTGTCTTCGATCAGCTGTTCTGCTCTGGCCTCAGCTCTGAAGTCCAACATCCATCTGAGAGTTCTGGACCTGAGTTACAACGATCTGCAGGATTCAGGAGTGAAGCTGCTGAGAGATCTTCTGGAGAGTCCAGACTGCAGACTGGAGACTCTCAGGTCAGTAAGGGGCAGAGTTGTAACACAGGGAGGTGTTTCTCTCACTGGGGAATCACAACAGATCAGTGATGTTACCCACTGTGTCAGGGCTGGGGGAAAATAGGACCAAAATGCATTGAAAGGACTAAAATGTCAGGTAACAAAAATTGAGCTTTATTTCCCAAAGCTGAATGACAAAAGAAAACAAGGAGGACGGGGGGAGTACGAGGAAGGGTCAGGACACAAAACCTCAGGAGCAAACATGGAGTGTGACAGGTAGCATGGACAAGAGCAAAGACACTAACAGAGAAACGACGACGAACAGACATGGAGCACAGGACAAGACGAGACTAGTCCTCCAACTCATACGACCATATAGGCTGATTGTTCATGCCCTTATTACGACCCAGAGACACGTTTTAAAGTGGTCCACTAGAGGTGCTCTAGTGGTCGTGTAAGAAACAACATGCTCCCGGCCCGTTCATTCACAAATAACCCTCTCTGTGAAATCCTAAATTGTAGATAGTTTGCATTAAAACGCTTTTTGATTAGATTTCTAGCGAGAAGTGTATATTGTACTTTTAGAATCCACGTCCAGTCGATATGTAGGATCTATAGTACAGGAGCAAAGTGTCTTTACTGAGTCTTTAGCCACAGGAGCAAAGTGTCTTTACTGAGTCTTTAGCCACAGGAGCAAAGTGTCTTTACTGAGTCTTTAGCCACAGGAGCAAAGTGTCTTTACTGAGTCTTTAGCCACAGGAGCAAAGAGTCTTTACTGAGTCTTTAGCCACAGGAGCAAAGTGTCTTTACTGTGTCTTTAGCCACAGGAGCAAAGTGTCTTTACTGAGTCTTTAGCCACAGGAGCAAAGTGTCTTTACTGTGTTGATAGATATTACAAAGATGATTTGAGGTATGCGGCAGCCTCCATGTAAAGTTACGGGTTGAAAACACTATTTCCGGTCTTGACGTTTTCATAATCGATTGTTTTAGCCGCAATGCATGTTGGGATATGGTGTTTATAAGATATGAAATCGGAAAAACATTTTTTTTAAATAAAATAATACTTTATTCCGAGTGTTCTTGCTTTTCTCTTTGGAAGTCATCACATAACGGCATTGTAATACACGGTTCGGCTGCATTAAATATTCCATATCTGCCGTAGGTATTTATTTATAGAGCCCTGATCAGAAGACCCTTTTACAAACTGGAAGAACTGCCGCCAAAACTGAATATGTGACGTGGATCATAAATATATTAGCAATTCAACAACATCTTCTTTTCACACAATGCGTCTCCTTGCAGAATCAACACTAATTCGGCTGACTTTTATATTTGATCCAATCGGTAGATAGTCTGTATTTACACCATAACGGTGCACAGCTGATAGAAAGGGATTTGTTTGTAGTTTTTAAAGATATTATTTACTACCTTTCCAACTCCTCACGCAGTTGACTGTTACAGGTCTAAACAGGTTCTTGGTGCAATGCATAAGCTTCAAATCGAGAGACTGAAACTGTATTTTCCTTTACCGTTCTGTTTTCATTTCACAATAAAGTTAATAGTCATATGTTTTATTAACTAGACCACTGTTTTTTAACCCACGCCGCCTAGTGGTTAAAACACGTTATTGAATGTTGTTGTTGAATACGTTTTATTTGATGAAAACATTTAAATATTAAGAGTAGCTACGTACAACATTGGGGGAAAGTAGAAGGCATGATAGAAATATAGAATAGAAAATATCAAGGCAAGGCAAGTTTATTTATAGAGCACTTTTCAACACAAGGCAATTCAAAGTGCTTTACAACAAATGAAAGACATTAAGAAAATGGCATTTAAAATCAGTCATTAAAAAGAAAAGCTAATAAAATGAACATTAAAAGAAGAAATACATGGATAAACATTAAAAGAAAAAATACATAGATAAAAGTTACAGTGCAGTCTAAGATGTGAATAGTTCAATTCAAAGCAGCGACAAAAAGAAAAGTCTTCTTGCTGGATTTAAAAGTAGTCAGAGTTGCAGCGGACCTGCAGGTTTCTGGGAGTTTGTTCCAGATGGAGCATAATAACTGAACGCTGCTTCTCCATGTTTAGTTCTGACTCTGGGGACAGAAAGCTGACCAGTCCCTGAAGACCTGAGAGATCTGGATGGTTCATAATTTAGCAGTAGATCAGAAATGTATTTTGGGCCTAAACCATTCAAAGCTTTATAAACCAACAGCAGTATTTTGAAATCTATTCTTTGACACACAGGAAGCCAGTGTAAAGACTTCAGAACAGGAGTGATGTGATCCACTTTCTTAGTGTTAGTGAGGACTCGAGCAGCAGCGTTCTGAATCAGCTGCAGCTTCCTAATAGATGTTTTAGTGAGACCTGTGAAGACACCATTGCAGTAGTCGAGTCTACTGAAGATAAAAGCATGGACAAGTTTTTCCAAATCCTGCTGTGACATTAGTCTTTTAATCCTAGATATGTTCTTTAGGTGATAGTAGGCTGATTTAGTAACTGTTTTAATGTTGCTGTTGAAACTGTTACGTAATTTGTGTGTCATCTGCATAGCTATGGTAACTTATTTTGTTGTTTTTCATTATCTGAGCCAGTGGTAGCATGTAGACGTTAAAGAGAAGAGGCCCCAAGATGGAGCCTTGAGGAACCAAGAAGATACTGTAGTGATCTCTACAATAAAACAGTTTAGTGCAGGACGTCCAAAGATGTTAACAGAAGGATGTGCAAAACAGACTAACTAATAAGGCTTTATTTAAACATTAAAGAATACTTTAAGTTAAGGTCTTCTTTTGAAAAAGAAAAACGTATCCACAGATAAATATGAAGTCTGACAAAGTACTTAACGTCCAATATATTGCATAGTTTATTTTGGCACTTGACTCAGGTGTAACTAAAGTCTGATTTAAGGGTTGTTTATATTTCACATCATTAATCAGAATCTGCTGACTAACTAACTAAAATAAATGTAGTGGAGTAAAAACACCAGGTTAACCTCTGATTTGTAGTGGAGTAGAACAAAGTAGTATGCTGCTGTAACAAACACATTTCCCAACTTGGGATCAATAAAGTATCTTATCTTAAGATGATCGATGGCTGCTGCCATATTTGCACAATGTGCCTCTGAACCTTGACAAGTGCATGTTTCAGGCTCATCAATGAACAACAGGAGGGGTCACAGACATAAGACCAGCTGTTAAATAAAGCTCTTCTGACCTTAGCTGTCATGTGGGTATATTAATTCACCCATTTATTAATTATATGTTTTACATTTGATTACACCACTGTGTTTCGTATCCCCTAAACCTCCAGGGTGTACACAGTTTAATACTGGCAACTTCTAATTGTGGGAGGGGGGGGGGGGGGGGGGGCTGGACCCGTCCAATTCCAATTTTGGAAAGTCTGCAGTGGTTCCATTCCATTTCATAGAGCTGTTTGACACTCAGCGTAACCTTGTCGCTGTTACGGTGAGTGAAGCAAGCAGGACCCAAATGCAGATAACGCTGAAAAAAGCCTTTATTTCAAGGATAAAAATAACTTGGACAAAACAGAACTCTCACCGGTGAACTCATTCACAAACAAAAGACGAACCAACACTGAACACAGGACGAGACCAGACTAAATACAGGGAGGGGTAATCACAAGACGAGAAACAGCCGGGCAGGGGAGGAGAAACAGAAGGGTGACAGGTGAACACAATCAGACAACTAGACACACCAGGGCCACCAGGGTGGGTGGAGGGGGTCTGGAGGACGGGTCTTGGGCTGACAGCCCAGGAGCACAGCGGAGGACCCGGAAGGGATCTCGGGCGGAGATCAAGGCAGAGTCCAAGGTGGGGGGTCTCGGGCGGACGGCCCGGGGGCAAGGCAGAGTCCATGGTGGGGCGAAGGCCACAGCGGGCGAACTCAGGGGGGCGAGCTTGAGGGCGAAGGCAGCGGCAGGAAGAGTCAGGGGGCCGGGCTCGAGGGCGAAGACCGCGGCTCTCAGGGGGCCCGGCTCGAGGGCGAAGACCAGACAGCTCCGGAGGCTGGGCAGGAAAGTGCTGACGGGACAGCTCCGGAGGCCGGGCAGGACCCGTTGTCGGCCGGACAGGAACCGGAGCCGGTGGGACAGGCTTCGGCAGGATCCCCCACGGAAGAGGACCAGGAGTTGGCAGGACCCCCGGCGAGACAGGTGACGGCGGGACCTCCAACGGAACAAGACATGGGATTGGCAGGACCCCCGGCAGAAGAGTCGTCGGTGGGACCCCCAACGGGACAGGACACAGGGTTGGCAGGACCCCCGGCAGGAGAGTAGTCGGCGGGACCCCTTGTTTTTTGTAGAAGGACAGGCTGCTAAATACACAGAAGGGTAATCGACAAGACACAGCTGGGCAGGGGAGACAGAAACACAAGGGCAACAAGTGAACACAATCAGACACACCAGGGAAACTAACAACAGGAAGGCAAACACAGGAAGTAGGACCAGACAAGACACAAGGAGGAAAACATTTCAAAATAAAAAAGGTGGAAAATGAAAACAACAATCCAAAACCATGACACACTGACAGCACGCTCTTTCATTCTTCCACAAACTAGAGAAGGCCAGCTGAAAATGCAAAGCGAAACTTTAGTAATCAACTCTCTAACAGACATGTGGGGTTTTACAGAAGAGTGGGAAAGGTAGTGTGTTTTTTATGGGATGTTTTTAGTTTCTAATGACTGGTTACTTCCTGTCATGCAGCGGAGAGCTGTGGCAGTCAGTCGTAGTGTTTGCAGAGAAGATATGATGGGATGTAAAGCATGAGATCAGGGGGGTATACTACGAAGCAGGATGTTCTCTTAGCGGCTAACTTCAGGGAAAACTCGGGGTTTCCAGTCCTACGAAGCTGGTTCTCTTTTTAGCAGGCTAGATCTCCATGGTAACTTATGCTGTGTGGCTAACCTGGTCGGGACCAGGTTAGGTTGCAGGCTAAGAGCTCAACTCAGTGAAAGCACCGCCTGCTGACCAATCAGAGCTCAGTGTGCAGAGTTTAAAGCGATCAAGTCATATTACAGGAGCCTGCCGTTGCAGGAAATACGGCCGGCAAAAATCACCGACTGTGTGAACGTGAACATTAATAGAATATCACCTCCATCTTCAGAGCAATCGGACTATTAGAACATTAGCGTTAAGAAAGCTTACTGAAATATCTGCCACAACATCAGGAACCGGATCAGAGTCACATTAAGTCCAGTCCATATCACTTCATAATGTCTCCTTATCTGAGTCAGCTGAGCCGGATCTGGCCGTGCAACACTCACAGCGTCACAGACTGGATGCAGAAGCATTCTTTGAAGCAACACATGAAGTTGAGGAAACACTGGAGTCAAATGTAATGAAAGTCAGATGGTGTCTTAGACGGGCAGTGATATCATAAACCTGTTAATGTACGCATTCAAACACTTGTTCTGGTACCAGCTGTGTTCACCTTGCAGGTGCAGCTCTGTGGCTTTGATCCTGGATCAAGTGTTTGAGTCATGGATGTTTAAAGTTTAACTTCTTCATATATCTAATATTATAGTTGACTTTTCATTCAGGAAGTATGACGCTGCGCTGTCAGTGTGCTTCTCCATGTCTGTGATTGGTCGAATGCTCCAGATACCACCCCTCTCATGTGAACACCTAACTAGATAGGACACGGCTGGCTTGAGCGATCCACTTGATAACCCGCGTCGTAGGACCGTTTAGCGAGAGCGCGTATGTTTTGGATTAGGCCAACCGGCTAACTCCAACATATCCAGGTTAGGTTGAACCAGCTTCGTAGTACAGGCCTCAGGACTCTGAAGCTGACTCAAAGAGCAAACACTTATTTTAAACTGGATCTCAAACTGTTAGGTTGTGTTCATCCCTACAGGATCGGATATTATGACGAGCCGATCAGAGCCAAGATCTGGAAGACCTGTGAGTACTGAAACCATATCCTCCATTCATCAAGATATGGAACTCTTTAAAGCCCCTGTCACACTGTCCCGAAATTCACACCCGAGGAACACACGATAAAGGAAATGTTCAAATTCGGCTGTGATCGTAGCAACATCGGGCCATTCGTGAGGGCATCTTAAGCCATCGTATGACCGCCGGTGGAGTTTCTCAGGCTCCGGCAGCAACTTCGTGAGCGGCAACTTCGTAAGGCACTCGTGAAGGCATCTTGTCGAATCGTGTCATCTTCGTGTTATCATCGGTGCCATCGGGCATTCGCCCTCACTCTGATCGGGGGGCAAATGCCCGATGGCACCGATGATAACAAGATGCCCTCACGATGGCCTTACGAAGGGCAACATTGACACACGAATCAAACACGAATATGAACCTTCTCAAGGTCCTTCGGCAATTTTTTGGCATGCCAAAGATTTTGCCACCGCTCACGAAGTTGCTGCCGGAGCCTGAGAAACTCCACCGGCGGTCATACGAAGGCTTAAGATGTCTCACGAATGGCCCGATGTTCCTACGATCACAGCCGAATTTGAACATTTCCTTTATCGTGTGTCCATCGGGTTGTTTTATTGCTCAACAAAATCATGTAAACATATTATGTAAATAACCCAATTTGTGTGAAACTAAAAGGATAATATATTATTTTGAAGGAGAGTTGACAGGAAGTTGTTGTTGCTATGGAAACAACATGACGGAGAAAACGTAATATCTTCTACACATAAAGACGGATAAAGTAAAGAACAAAGTCTGACGATATCAGTACAGTATCAAAGTACTGTAACATAATTGTTTTTGTTACTTTCGTTGCAGTTGTATGTCTTACATGTAATGTAAATGTTGCCTTCGTGTGGTTCGGGGCCATCTTCGTGCGAAATTCACAATTCCATATTCGTGTGTCCATCGGGTGTACACCTCGGGACAGTGTGACAGGGGCTTAATGGAGCATGACCTCAGAGGAAAACAACACTCTGGTTTCTCTCTTCATCATTCTGGCTGTTTCTCTCCATGTTTCATCATCATCATCATTCTCTCTCTCTCTCCTTCTCCTCTCAGGTGACAGGAAGTGAAGACACAGAAAGGTGAGAGGTCGCACCGTGTGAACTGTATCTATTGAGGTTTCACTACAGAATCAAATGTAGTTATTGCTCAGTGTTTTCTGGGATTCAAGACAAGCTCAAGCTCAGGTTTGATTTGTTCAGTTTATTTATCACGGGGCGAGTTTGAGACGTACAGAGGAGCGTGGAGGCATTTTGGAAATATGAAAGAAGGCTGCAGCTGAGACTTCCTGTTGGCTGTCCTCAATATGAAATGAACAAAAACAATCAATTGGACTTAAAGCTTTTTAAGAAGAAAGATGTGTCACCATAACTCTGCAAACGCTTCATCAGATTTAGGATCCAGTTTATTAATTAGATTTCTCACATTGAAGGAATTCTCTTTGGTGTGTTGTCACAAAGAGAAGAAACCTGAAAATACATGTTTTTAAATGAAGAAATACATGTAGTTATATATCAGTTCATCTGCTGTGATCAATGTCTCACGCTCTGCTGTGATTGGCTGGTACTGCTGTCACATGTTAACTCGTTAATAATCCTTTGGAAATGGACAACGAACTCAGAGGTTCCCAGTGATCTGAATACTTAGCTTTGGTCTTTGGGTGTTCTGTTATTGTAGTTTGTGTTCGTTGAGCTGGAGTTGAACTTTACTAACTCTGTTTCATAACTCCAGGCTCCAGTGTTCTTCTCACCTGAACACACACCTGGATCTTCTTACATCTGATCCTCTAACACGACCAAACACTACTTTAATAATATCTTTAGATAACCATCCTTCTTTCATGTCATGCCATGTTTGCACACGTCTGCACAGCCCTCCACTTTAAAGTACAACTCTCTGTAGTTATACATATCTTGTCATATTTACATAAGTGTTGTAGCTTTAACGGTTCTTTGTGTATTTACATTTAAATTTGGTGTACATACTTTTCTAATTATTTTTTTAATGGTAAATAGTTTCTTAAAAATACTCATTTTTATTATCTTTATATATGTAACCTTCCATTGCAACTTATTTTCTTATGTTGTTCATGTTCGCACCACCACACACTAAATCTACTTCCTTGTGTGTGTAAACGGACCTGGAAATAAAGGTGGTTCTGATGAGGGACTGCATTCAGAAGAACCTCTGCTATACAGTAAACTAACCTAGGATGGTGTCAGCCTAACATAAACATGAATACGTTCAGATAACAGGTTCAACCAGCAGGGATTCTGAACCAGAGGCCTTTAAATACTCAGGTAGAGCACAAGTACATCAACATGGTACTTTAGTACAGTACATGAGTATATACTTAGTTCCTTCACGCCACTGTCTGTATATACAGTACAGAGAGGTGAGAGCAGATCAGATAGTATTGATCCAGTGAGAACAAATACTCTCCTATCAGTTGAAGAAGCCCGTCTACAATCTACTGCTGGTTTTATAACCAAAGTATTTCTCTGTTTCTCTTCCAGGTCCCAGAGGGTTACCTGTTGACCCGTGTCCATCTCAAAGTGGACCGCAGGCGTCCCATAATCCTGCGTATGGGGGGGAGACGTTCTCCCTGTAATCAAAGCACTGGGTTCTCTGGTTCTCTTGGAGACGCTCTCAAAGTCTTTGAGGACAAAGTCACAAAAAGCCTAGAAGAAGAAATGTGTTGAGCTCTTCTGTGTTCATCACCCCGGGTTCATTAATGTCCAATCAGATGTTCCCGTTGGTTTGTAACTCTTCTGAAGGAGCTCTGCCTGGTGTCCTTGAGACTGTGCTCAAGCTGTGTGTGCATGTAGTGTTTATGAAATGTGATCAGATGTTGTTGAAACCTTAGAGATGTGTTCTCTTCAGAACGGCTACAGGATGTGTATTTTGTAAATTGTGTAGTCTTTAAAATGTGTGATCTTTAATATGAGTTTGTATGCATGCTTCTTAGTCAACATGAAGCTCTTTGGCTCTTTTCTGCTGGAACAAATGTAAACGTCCCCTCTGGGACGAATAAAGGTTTTCTGATTCTGATTCTGTGAAGTCTTTAAAATGAAATGCATGAGCAGCTGTGCAGAGAGTGGGTTCAGTTTATTGACGGGTGTCCATGTATAGAAATACCTAATTTGGAGTTATTTAGACACAATTAACACCTATAGTTTCATGTCTTGTTACATCATCATATCATATTTGTTAAGTGTTATTATGGGAGAATTACTTTTCTTATGGTACTCCTGCCTTATTAGGCCCATATTGAGCACAGCATATTAAGACCAGAACTCATGTACAACAACTTCCTTACTTGCAACAAATAAGCAACTAGGTGATGTTAGCTGTTAGCTTCATTAGCAGAACCGTGCTATGCTAACAGCTAACATGAACTAGCTCTCCTGAAAATGTAGCCTGGATTTTTTATGTACAGTTCAGCGTTTACAGGGATTATGTGGGATATGTTCACTGCATTAACAATCCCTTTTACTAGTGTTGCGTTTCTATCTCTGAAGAACCAGCACCTCACAGTGGTCGAGAGGTTTGTGTGCCCTGATGAACCTGGGGGCTGTGTTGACTGGTAGGGTCTCCCATGGCAAATTGGTCTCAGGCAAGGGGCCAGACTAAGATTGGTTCAAAGACCTCATGAAAGACGACACAAGAAGTGAGGATACCCGGCCCGGGGAACCCTTCTGGAGCCAGGCCCAGTAGGAGGACTCGTCGGCGAGCGTGGAAACAGCGATGGGGTCGGGTGAACTGCCAGAAGGGTGGCAGTGAAAGCAGAGGGTCTCGACGGACCAGACCCGGGCGACAGAAGCTGGCTTTGGGGACGTGGAACGTCACCTCTCTGGGGGGGAAGGAGCCGGAGCTTGTGCGGGAGGTGGAGCGTTACCAGTTGGATCTGGTTGGGCTCGCCTCTACGCACAGCGTCGGCTCTGGAACCACTTCTGGATAGGGGTTGGACTCTATTCTCCGGAGTTGCTCAAGGTGTGAGGCGCCAGCGGGGGTCGCCTCCCTACACCTGCGGGTTATGGGGGGGAAAACTCTGACTGTTGTGTGTGCTTATGCACCCAACAGCAGTTCAGAGTATACGGCCTTCTTGGAGACCCTGGAAAGAGTCCTGTATGGGGCTCCTGAAGGGGACTCTTTAATCTTGCTGGGAGACTTCAACGCACATGTGGGCAATGATGGAGACACTTGGAGGGGCGTGATTGGGAGGAACGGCCCCCCTGATCTGAACCGGAGTGGTTGTTTGTTACTGGACTTCTGTGCTAGTCATAGATTGGCCATAACAAACACCATGTTCGAACATAAGGATGCTCATAAGTGTACATGGTACCAGAGCACCCTAGGCAGAAGGTCCATCATCGATTTTGTTATCGTATCATCGGACTTAAGGCCGTATGTTTTGGAATCTCGCATAAAGAGAGGGGTGGAGTTGTTAACTGATCACCATCGAGCGGTACTGCAGTCGCTTTACCGCACCGTTGTGACGGAAAGGGAGCTGAGCCAGAAGGCAAAGCTCTCCGTCTACCGGACCATTTCCGTTCCTACCCTCACCTATGGTCATGAAGGATGGGTCAGGACCCAAAGAACCAGATCGCGGATACAAGAGGCCGAGATGGGTTTTCTCCGCAGGGTGGCTGGCGTCTCCCTTAGGGATAAGGTGAGAAGTTCGGTCATCCGGGAGGGACTCGGAGTTGAACCGATCCTCCTTCGCGTCAAAAGGAGCCAGTTGAGGTGGTTCGGGCACCTAGTTAGGATGCCTCCTGGGCGCCTCCCTAGGGAGGTGTTCCAGGCACCTCCAGCTGGGAGGAGACCAAGGGGTAGACCTAGGACCAGGTGGAGGGATTATATCTCTTCGCTGGCCTGGGGGTGCCTTGGGATCCCCCAGTCAGAGCTGGTTGATGTCGCCAGGGAAAAGAACCTTTGGGGCTCTCTGCTGGAACTGATACCTCCGCGACCCGACCACGGATAAGCGGGAGAAGATGGATGGATGCGTTTCTATCATTTGAGGTAGGAGTAGCTGAAAATAATACAAGAAGCTTCTCATCAAATTAACAGCATTTATTAACAAGATAATACGATAATTTAGTTTGTTTATTTGGGATTGACAGGATGATTAAAGCAAGGCTCTGTTTATGATCACATTATGTCTTGTGAGTGAAAGAAGTGAGTGGTCAATCAATCAGAGGTTGATTCATCATTTCATATCTTCCTTTAAGATCAGATAAGCCTGTTTTGTGACCAGAAGGGGATTTTTGTGTCCCAGTCACAATCAAAAGATCTTTTATATCATATCTCGTAGAGAATGACCCCTGATTGGTGGATTCAGGAGTCCTTCAGTGAGGTGAAAGCTGCCAAAGCTTAAAAAACTCACACTGTGTGCCAGGCTGTGAAGGCATCCTCAACGAGGCGTTCAGGAACCTTAAACCGTGCCTGTTTTCAAGCTTTCATACTTACTTTAAACTATGGTCCAGACCTCCGATTACCCCCAATTCATTTGGTTGAAATCAGTATATTTAAACACATCATGAGTACAATTCACTGTCGCAAAACCCTTGTTTCTACTGAATACACTACATTATAATGTAACTCAATGGAACCTCTGGTAACGTTAGCTGTTAGCTCAGTAATTTGGCCAAGTAGAACTGTTATGCTTATGGATAACTTTAACCAGCTATACTGTGCATCCGTAATTATGACCCGCGGGCCGTATGTTTGACACCTCTGGTATAAAGGGAACAGGCAGAGACAGATGGGATGCAACGTGTCCGGAGTAAATAGAGAGAAAGACAAACGCTGAGGCTTTGTGGTGAGCGGGAACAAAACAGAGTGGCAGGTGGGAGGTTGATCTCAGCCCCTCAGGAAATGACTTCTCGGTTTGGATGACTGAGAGCCAGCGAGCCGGAGGGAAATCATCCCGCTGCTCCTCTGGAGACACAGCGGCAACAGAGAGGGATTTACTCAGCAGCTGAAACACACAGCGACATTTAGGCCTGCTTCTCCTCGACCTCCTGGGCGTAAATGTGACAATTTGACAGTTAAAGACCCTCAAGAATTACTGCCACTGTGAAAAATGAAAATATCCTGATTGGTCGAGAGGACTTTCAATGAGGTGAGAGCGGATGAAGCTTGAAGGGTTCACAACGACAACATCTGCTGCTGACAGTGAAGGCATCACGAGGCGTTCAGGGGCAGATATCTCCCTTAATATAATTATAAAGCTTTATTTACATAGCTCTTTTCATACAGCATGTGCAGCTCAAAGTGCTTTACAAAATGGCGACACATCATAAGTAAAAAATAAATAAGAAGAATTTCCCCTCAGATCAGATGTTTACAGATACATGCAGCAAAATATAACATTTGATCAGGTTAAGAGACACAATGAAGTCAAATGTATGATCAAATACAATAAAATAAATAATGATTCGTCTTGGAAAGATAAGACACAAGAAAAGTGAATCGATGCAACACTAAGAAACCCTGTAAAATAAAGTGAACCTAAAGGTAAAACAGAAATATAAAGATAATAGTAATAATAACGTCATAATTCTAATAAAGGTTACACGAAATGTTGCTCTTGAAACTGTTGAATAATATAAGATAAAACTATGAATGTGTCATATACTCACGGGAAGAAACTCAGCTCTCAGACTAAATTAACCATTTTTAGTAAAATGAAACACGAGGCTTCTGAATTAGCCCTAACGCACTTAGCACAGAACTCACGGTAGAAATATTTCATTACTTATCGGATCTGCACGAACAAGATATCAGATTAAAGCTGAGACTCCACAGATTCCAGAGGTATAAGTATCATCACTGTGCGACTCAACAAGTTGTGTTCAATGACATTAAAACGATAAAAACGCTGCTGAAGGTAAATCCAATGTGTCTGTGTCCCTTTGAAATGATTACTGATCCATTTTTGTCAAAACGCCTCAGAAACAGAGATTTGTTGTTTTCATATAGAGTGTGTGAGGAATACAACCCAGCTGCTGGCATGCATTCACCAATGGGTAATGTTTAGATGGATTTGAGGAACTTCCCCTCAATTCATTTGGCTCTAATGGTTGAAACGAGGTGTCAATCATCAAATTCGACGATGGGTTCCAGAGATATGGAAAACCCACCCAAATGACCCCAGAAGTGTTTTTTTTGGTGCTAAACCTCTCTAAAAAGGTCAAAGGTCACTTGTTTTGCATCAATCTTGATACAGGGTACTTCTTATATGTTATAGTTTGGATTCATACAGCTTTTAGTCTACCATCCCATCACTCAAGGGTGGTTTTCACGTAATGGGTTATTTTTGGACGGACACTATAATTTAACATCTTCATTTGCTTTGACATGTTTGCTAATCGATCCCCCTTAAACTGCACACTGGCCCTTTAAGCCTCCAGCTGAACTGAACCTTAACAGGAAGCAATCAATAGCACGAAGGCTCTAGACCCCATGGTGGTTAAACGGAAGGGGGGTGCAGTGAGGCTGAGGGAAGCAGAAGATGTGCGGATGGGTGTGTTGATGTGCAGGAGGTCGGAGAGGTACAGAGGAGTGAGGGTATGGATGGCCTTAAAGGCGAGGAGCAGAATCTTAAAAACGATACGGGATCTGACGGGGAGCCAGTGAAGCTGCTGAAGAACAGGAGTGATGTGGTTAATGGAGGGGGTTCTGGGGATGATGCGGGCGGCAGAGTTCTGAACCAGTTGAAGTCTGTGGATGGATTTGAGAGGGAGTCCAAAGAGAAGGGAGTTGACGGGGAGCCAGCATTACAAAATCCCTTAAAATGGCTAGTTGAACACAATTCTGCAACGAGAAAAGACCCTTCAAGCTGATTAAAAAACAATAATCACACACCTAATGTTCAGCGGATGATGGAAACCCCTTCTTATCTTCTGATGGCGCTACAGCAGGACGATCGCAGCACTGAGGTCATCTCTCGCTGCAAGGCCGAATCTGGAGTGATGTGGTTAATGGAGGGGGTTCTGGGGATGATGCGGGCGGCAGAGTTCTGAACCAGTTGAAGTCTGTGGATGGATTCGAGAGGGAGACCAAAGAGAAGGGAGTTGCAGTCATCGATGCGGGAAGTGACCAGGGTGTGAACAAGAATGGCGGTGGTCTTAGGGTTAACCTGCTGCGTATATATCTCCGGGTGCAAAGAAGCCCTCTCTCATCCCTTGACTAAAACACAGATATGAAAGATATACAATTTTAACGTGTTCTTTAATGCGTAGACATCTGCAAGGCTTCCAAACATTTGAGCATAAACTGAATTCATTAAAGTGGTGTCATCAGGTGAGAGACCTCGGGGTTTGAAGCGTAATTAAAAGACGCGTGGCGGTTCAGATGTGGATCGATGTCTTATTAAAGCTCTTTGATAGCATCGGGTGGAGTTGTTCATAGTGTAATATTGACCACAGGATCGACCCGCAGAGTGCAGATGAGTTAGAGAGGAATTGATCTGCTGTCTGCAGTAGTTAAAAAGCCTGCATTGATTCAGCGCCATCTGCAGAGTGCTGGCTCCGGAGCAGAGAGCGACATGAGACCGATAACATAACAAGTATTCATAACTTCTCCCCCACGAGATCAAAAGGCTCTTACTTCCACTCTGCTCTCAGTCTCGCTCAGTATCGACGTGTCTTCCTCTCTGAGGCCGGCAGAGTCTCCTGGATGCTAAATGTTCACATGACTCTGAGTGCAGTCGATGATGAGGAGGGATCTATACAGTGTCTTTGTTCCCTCAGGGGGTTCAAGTCTCACTGGGGAGGCTCGGTTCACCCCGGAGTCTAAACACCTGCCTCTGGAGCTTCATGGATCTTCATTATTCGGTTGAGAGATATCAATACTTTCTCAAAGCGACCGTCCACAAACTCAGTTTTCTTAAGAAGGGGCGAGTTTCTTCTCCCTGCTCCTTTCCACCATGCGCTATAGAAGAAAACAACCAGTATACGTGTACACGTTTCGTTTTAAAAGAACTGCCATATTATTTATTCTACATAAACAAATAAATGAATGAATGAATGAATGAATAGCAGCAATATACCCAGAGATCACGACCTGGTTACCTAAAGGAATCCACAGAGCGGATTCCTGAAGGAACCGTTATCTTTATATCTTTCATATATTGAAATCTAAATCAGAGTTAAAAGAATACGTTCAGAAAAATGATTGGAGAAAAAGTTGAGCCTTCTAACGCAGGAGTGCCAGCTTTGGGTTCCTGGCTGGAGTGAGATTTGGATATCATGGGTTTAATTACACATCTGCGCACGAAATGACTGCTATGGTGTCAGCAGCGGGACCTTAGCATATAGGATACAATATATACAAATACACATATTGGACACAGACTGCAAAGGACACACATTTTCATTCACTAATGAAAGTCAAACACATCTTTGTTTCCACTGTTTTATTGTGTGCTGTCGCGATAAACTGTTCATTGACTTATCGGCTCCGGAGTATTTGTGTTGTGTAATTTCTGTAAGGGCTAACCCATACAGCGGGGGGGCTCAAGTCAGTATTTGCATTGTAATTACATACTCGCTATATCGCCCCCTTGACAGTGAAACGCCACGCGTGAGGTTTAGATTATGTCCCTGTCTCAATCCAAATTGAACTGGATGAAACAAAAAGGCACATTTGTCTTGTAGTAAATAAAAAGGGCGACCCGGAGCCAATCCTGCAAATTCCCCACAGGTGAGAGAGCTGACCTGCTGAAAACCCAACCCCTGCAGGGGGGGGGGGATTCTCCCCAGGAGATCTTTAGAAATACTAACATAAAATACACATTCTGGTACTCTCTGGAGAAGAAAAATAAATAAATACATCTATTACTACACAACATATTTAAAAAATGAATGGTATTTAATGTTGTGTTACTTTGTTTCTGAAAGCTGAACACTGCTGCTGCTCACAGGAGAAGAGGGAAGAGCTGAGTGTGTGTCTTCTTCTTCTTCTTCTTCTGCTTCTGTCTTCTTCTTCTTTTCTTCTTCTTCTTTCTTCTTCTCTTCGTTCTCTTCTCTTCTTCTTCTTCTTCTTCCTCCTCTTCTTCCTCTTCTTTCTCTTCTTCTTCCTCTTCTCTTCTTCTTCTTCTTCTTCTTCTTCTTCCTCTTCTTCTTCTTCTTCTTCTTCTTCTTCTTCTTCTTCTTCTTCTTCTTCTTCTTCTTTCTTCTTCTTCTTCTTTCTTCTCTT
>CADEHL010000253.1:40000-51439 GCA_902827135.1 Harpagifer antarcticus | reverse complement strand
TGTGTGGTGTTGTGATTAGTGTGAGTGTTGGTGTGTGTGTGTGTGTGTGTGTTGTGGTTGATGTGGAGATGTGTGTGTGTGTGGTGTTGGTGGATGTGATGATGTGGTGTGAGTGAGTGTGGTGATGTGTGTATGTGAGTAGTGTGTGTGCTGTGTGTGTGGGTGTGTGTGTGTGTGTGTGTGTGTGTGTGGTGTGTGTGTGTGTGTGTGTGTGTGTGTGTGTGTGTGTGTGTGTGTGTGAAGACGCCCTGATGCACAGAACATAAATTGCATTGACCAAGCGGTCATTCTTAATGTGCCGAGGTTAAATGCCTGGAGCCTCAGCGAAGTGACACCAATCAATGATGGGACTAAAGATAGATAAGACTGCCACTGCTCCATAAACACACACACACACACACACACACACACACACACACACACACACACACACACACACTGAATGACACAAGTGTAGCCACATATATTATACACCGTACTGCGTTGACATTCAGCATCCAGCATGGTTAACATCGTTAAGCAAAATAGGATAGTTTGTCATCGTGTTTGTGTTTTAGTGATTGTAAAGACAAATGACCCGTCTGTCTATTATTTCATTTGCAGCCACTTTCTCATTCATCCTTTTGACCGTTAACACAGACGGGTCAGCGAGGGGCTGCAGCGGAGACACATGGAGGGAATGCTGGACCAACAACAAAGTGAAAGGCAGATTTGTTCAACTTTTCCCGTGACGTCTGTCAACCTGTATTTCCATAGTAGTTTGTTTGTGTAAGTTAATAAGGTAGATCATTCAGGTGGCTTTAGATTGGAAATAGTAATGCTGGAATGAGTCCTAAAACCAAGGAAACTAGTCAACATTTTGAGTAAAAAGTCTAATTATGAGAAGATTTGAAAATGTTTGAGATAAGGTCAAAATCAGAGAAACATTTCAAATTCCGAGAAAAGGTCAGATTCTAGGGAAAAAGTCAAATTATGAGAAAAAATTCAAATTCTTAGAAGAAAGTAAAATCCTTGGAAAAAAGCCACAATGACAGAAATGTCACAATACGAGAAACAAGTCTAATTCTTAGAAAAAAGTGAAATTAACAGAAAAGTCAAAATGTGAGAAAATGTTTGTGGGCCTCAAGAAGAAGTTAATTTACTTTAAAAAGTTAATTTACTTCTAGAATTGTTCAAAATCTTTTTGTGAGAAATATTAATCACGGAGAATACTTTGTTCCTGACTGTGATAAAGTCCCAACACTTTAAGGACGTTTTACAGTAAACGTATGAACAGTTTACCAAAGTATTGCACCGTGACAGAAGCTACCTTCTGTATTAAAGTCCTCACTCATCTTCCGCCTCACCCTCTAAAGCTTTGACCTCACACACCTGTAAAGAAAGAGCCTCTGCCCGTCGGGCGTACATCTTGCGCTGCAGGATCGTCTCATTTGAAGCCGTTCTAAGGGACAGAGGAGGCTTCAATGTGCAGCTCTTCCAATGCAGTATTGAACAGTAATATTGAATAATAGATACGGGCTGGAGGGGAGTGGAGTCTGAGACCACAATGCACCTCGGTCGGGTAATGATGTCACACACTGGAGGATGCACGGAGATATTGTGTGAGTCCAAAGGGACGCAATTAAAAAGATCAATCAGCAGATCGTTAAACAGGAAACAAAAGCTCACACAGACGCTGGAGTTTCAGAGCGGGAGAGTTTTCTGAGAGCAAACTGTTGTTGCAGAATGTCCGTAAAGGATTAAGAAGTTAAGGCTAATTAAAATTAATGAGCTGCGTGTGTTGTCTTAGTTATCATTAACGTCCAGCAGTGATTAACGCAATGCACGTCATTCCTCCAGCAACTAAATATAGACTGATTTACGGTTTGTTGTTTCATAAATGGCTTATTTAGTCAATGATGTTTCCTTCACCATTAGATCAAATAAACCAGCACGACTTGTTTGACTATATTCTATTTATAACTTGTACAACTTTTTCAACTTTCCATCATCTTAATACGTTTACAAGTTTGTCCAGAAAACCAAAGCAACACAATTCACTACACCTGATGAAAATAGGCGACTGTCTCAAACATTAAGACGTTAAAAGGTCACTGGTAAATCTTTGTTTTCTCTTTGCATAACACCAGCGTAATAATCAGACCTTATAATTCATAATTACCCTCAAACACATATAGACACGGTCATATAATTTGCTGATATCACCAATGTTTTTTTGAATAATTGGTCTTTCTCTAATGTACGATTAAACTGCTGTCTGGAATAAAGTCTAAAGTTATCCTCATTAAGGAAACTTTATCAGACTGCACAGGTCAGCGAGAAAACTTTCACAACCAGAAGAGCCCCGAGCAAACCTTCACTCGAGCCTTTTACAGATTACACATGATACTGCCCTGTGGTTAAGACAATTAACAGATTCTTTCTCTGCTAACCTTTCACCAAATGTCAGGATTGGGCCGGTAGCTTTTCCAATGTCCTGCAGACACTTCCGAAAGAAACCCTACCAAAAACTAAAACTTCTTGGCGGGAACCAGACACAGAAAATATAAGTAAATAATAACATATGTTTCAACATAGTGATTCGTTTTTACGTAATCCTGCAAAAAACAAAACCTTCTTGGCGGGAACAAAACGGCAAAAACCATTTCCATAAGTGACCGACAGCCTTTGGCCGATTGCCCACCGATTCGACACGTCGAATCGGTGGGCAATCGGCCAAAGGCTGTCGGCCGAAAAGACACGACGGTGCGGGACACATAAAATCTGAGTAGGGCGACAGGACGCTCACCGTCGGCCTGACATCCATCGACGGCCAAAATCGACT
The DNA here is from genome assembly GCA_902827135.1 of Harpagifer antarcticus. Taxonomy (NCBI): domain Eukaryota; kingdom Metazoa; phylum Chordata; class Actinopteri; order Perciformes; family Harpagiferidae; genus Harpagifer; species Harpagifer antarcticus. The sequence continues at coordinate 48,615 of CADEHL010000253.1, read as the reverse complement.
TGGTGTGTCCGGGGCTTAACCCTAACCCTCAAGCCCAACTAATCCACGACCTTCTTGACGACAAACAGACGGCAAAATGTCAATCTAAATGTTATATTTCCAAATGTAATGGGTTCTTCCTGCTTTACCTTTACAACAAGTTCCATGACAATTTGGCCAGTAGTTATTACAATATCCTTCTTCTGAAAACACCCAACCGAATAATAACTTCCTTGGCAGAAGCTCAACATATATTGAGTTCTTCCTCAGCCAATGCTCCACCCGTTCACCAAGTAGTAGTTGTAGTTGTTCTGACGCAAACCAAACAAACAAACCAAAGACATGAAACTTGACGGACATAAGATGGCAACAACAAAGCCTATTTAAGTTACTGATACATACTGCCATGTGACTGTAGGGTCACCGTTTGTACACAGTAAAATATTTCAATGAACTTTCCAATTTGAAAGAGCAAAGACTGAAAACTTCCAATATTAAATTATAATATTGTATCAGAACGTCAATAAGAGAACAAGACTGACTTAAGACACCTCAGACTTACGCTAAAAGATCTAGATCCCATGAACTCTAATTAAAAACGGACATCAGTTGCACCAGATGGAGACACCAGACTTCTTTAAACTACAAAAGCAAGTAGTTCTTTGTCTCTCTTTACAAATAACAAGACGGATGTTTTTTCCCCAAGGCTTAATGGTACATCTCTGAACCCATAATTCTCTTCTCTTGGGCACATGAGGGTAAAACAGAGACGTTCCACTGCTTCATGTCAGACATGTTTATGGGACACGTTGAATTAAAAGTATGTATTGACTCAAGGCAGAAGGATGGAGACAGAGCAGAACATCAAATATTAATTCATATCAATAACTCTTCCTCTGTCTCCCCAGCTGGTGGGCTATAATTAAACATTAAGGCGAGACACGGCAGGCAAAAACATCGTTTTTCAAGTACTGGTCAATTTTGAGATTTTGTGCTATTTTGATTCCATAACATGTTTTCTTTCAGGCTTTTGGAAGGAAAACGTACAAAATACACATTTAAGTGTTTATTTTACTATAGTTTGTCTATTTGCGTCTGTAAATTCACCAAAAGTTAGCATCTAACGTAACATAAAGTACCGCGACCGCTGTGTGCACCATGTCAGCAGAGGTATCGTTGGAAAGCTGCGTCTCTCCTGCACAATCTCATCTGATCCAAATATGGTCATTTCCTTTGTATCAGCAACCAATCGTGAAAGCACAAAGGGCTCTTAAACCAAGAAACGAAATCTCATTGGCTGGGGTCAATTTCTGACAACGTGATTCGTTCAGATGCGTCACGTGGTGTGCTAAAACACTTCCTGTTTAGCTTTCCGCTAGAAATTGAAATCTCAAAATCGCAAAAGAACGGCGAAAAAAACGTTCACAGAGAAGACGACAACAATTGTCACTTTCACGAAGCAAGATTATACAAAAAACAAATGACCCCGAACATGAAACACCTTCACGGAGTGCGTCGATGCGCGAGCTGTCATCCAGAGAACAGGAGGGTTTAGCTAGCGCCTCGACGCAATCTTTAAAGGTCGTTTTCTCAAAATGAGTTTTTTCTCCTACTCTGAGTTCCAAATTTCAACTTCAGAAGCACGTAGAGACACCAAACCTTCCAGTTATATTCCTATCAATATTATGAAGGCTTTTACAGAAGGGTTTGTTCATATATAATTCATAGCCTGAATTATACAACATTGTATACCTAAAAACATGGCGAAAATGGATATTTTAGGGCTGTTGACAGTATTTTCTGATTTATTGAGTGATAAAAAGAGATATCCAAAATCCCTTCTGTAAAAGCCTTAGATACTAATATGACTACAAAATGAAACAAGAATTTGGAACCTGGCTTTATCCAAAGTTCAGATTTCGATTCCTGAAATGTGTTAAAATATGTGCATATTTAATGAGATAATGGCTAATTTGCATATTTAAACATGCTATTTCAGAAAACTTGTAATACAAAAGACAATTGCCTTGTTGTAAGAAATTAACTGGAGAAATTTCTAGCTGATACCTTTAAGTTAAACAAATTACCCTATTCACCTGGGGTGTCTCGCCTTAAGGAGAGTGTGTGCACTGTTCTACCTCCACACACGCACACACACACACGCACACACACACACACACACACACCACACACACACACACACACACACACACACACACACACCTTCAGTGTGTCAGCATGTAAACAAGCGTTGACGCCCTGAGGGGTAGATTCCATTAGAGGGAAGATCCACAAGGATATGCTCCGTCAAAACTCTGAGAGCAATATGTGACACACACACACACACACACACACACACACACACACACACACGCACACTTTCATCATCAAACTCATCAACACCTGAGAAAGTTCTCTGCTCTTCGGGGTTCCTTCACATTTCCTTCTCTAAGTCCCTTCCTTCTTTTCTAATGAACAATATTCTAATAGAAACGTCCTCCCTGCCTCTGTGTGCGTCCACTAATGATCCACACACAACAAAGAGTGTGTGTGTGTGTGTGTGTGTGTGTATAGGAGTGTGTGTTTCTCCAGAGGAAGGTAGGAGGAAGAAGAAATGATTCAAAAGAGTAAAGTTTGTTGTAAGAAAGTTCTGTGCAGCTCGTATTTCTTTCATGAGGGCATGGATCCTCGGTGGGAGGGCGGTCGATTCCGACGAGCCGCTCTGAATAGATATTATTCATCGTGTTTACTATAACTCACTCAGGACGTGTCTCTGCATCCACGCTCGTCCTCGACTCTTTGTACGCTCTTTCTACAAATCCATATCTATCAGCCAGGGGCCGTGCATGACGGGACACTCAGATGTCTCAAGACGTTCAAAGATACGTGGAATAAGATGATTTCAGGATATCTTCAGGAGGACATTGGAGATTGCTTTGTCCTTTGCACAAGGCAAGATACATGATACATAAGATACAGGAAGAAGTCAGCTGCATGTCAAACAGAATCAAATGACCGTTATGCAAAATGCAATACTTGAAAGTAGAATAAAGACAGCTTTTTAGATTCATATATAAACAGATGAAAAGGGTGTCTGCAATCACCCAGATCACTGTATTCCCACAGAGCCATTACTATTGCAACAAGTGCAGATCAATGCCTTCTGTTGAGTAAGTGAACACACGGTGTCTCCATGCACTGTATGTCCAATGTCTTCCAAGACACTTGATTGGAAACGCCAGAAATGTAAAGGTCACCTATCACCAGGTCTCAGATGTATACAAATATATAAAAAAACTTGTCTGAAGTGTTTTGCTCAAAACACCAAGCAGATCATTCTAGCCACGCCTCATATCCCTCTATTTCACTTCCTGTTTCAAAAGAAGGAGGGGTCTGAGCTCATGCGGGACCCGGCAGCTACTGTCTAAACTAAATACTGCCGTGATGAAACGCCATATCATGGATTATCAAGGATTATCTCTGAACCTAACCACTAACCCCTAACCCTAACCCTAACCCCTAACCCCTAACCCCTCACCCTAACACTAACCCTAACCCCTAACCCTAACACTAAACCCTAACCCTAACCCTAACCCCTAACCCTAACCCTAACACTAACCCTAACCCTAACCCTAACCCCTACACACTAACCCATAAACACTAACCCTAACCCCTAACCCATTAACACTAACCCCTAACCCCTAACCCTAACCCCTAACCCTAACCCTAACCCTAACCCCTAAACCCTAACACTAACACTAACCCTAACCCTAACCTAACCCTAACCCTAACCCCCTAACCCCTAACCCTAACCCCTAACCCTAACACTAACCCTAACCCCTAACCCTAACACTAACCCTAACCCTAACCCTAACCCATAACACTAACCCTAACACTAACCCTAACCCTAACCCCTAACCCCTAACCCCTAACCCTAACCCTAACACTAACCCTAACCCTAACCTAACCCCTAACCCTAACACTAACCCTAACCCCTAACACTAACCCTAACACTAACCCTAACCCTAACCCCTAACCCCTAACCCTAACCCTAACCCCTAACCCTAACACTAACCCTAACCCCTAACCCTAATCCTAACCCCTAACCCTAACACTAACCCTAACCCCTAACCCCTAACCCCTAACCCTAACCCTAAACCTAACACTAACACTAACACTAACCCTAACCCTAATCCTAACCCTAACCCCTAACCCTAGTGAGTTGTAACTTAATCAATGCTATATAGAACATGCAGGATTCATAATTTCATCCATCGTTGCTTTGAACATTTGATAAAGGGTCTCAAGTAAGGGGGATCCAAGATGGCGGCGTAGAGAACGGAGGCTGTGAAATCAGCTCCTAAACAAACTCCTGTTTCGTGCATGTATAGCTCGGAACAACCTTATTTGCCTCGTGAGACTATCGGTACAACACCAAACTGAAAATGCCTCGGGGACGACAAAAGTAAGTGAATTGTCAATAGCTAGCATTAGCATTAGCCCAGTCAAGGCTAACACCGTGACCGAGGTACCGCCGTCGTGGTTTCTGGAAGAAGTGTCTCAAGTGAAAGGTGCAATGCTTTGCCAGCTTAGTTTTCCATACGTAATACGATACGTTTTACAGTTTGATCATCGTCACTGTTGTACTTCTTGATTTCCTCCGTGTGTCTCCATATTTCCAGGGTGTATATCTTAACAATTGGTTTCCTTCCCTTCCTCCAAATCATGTCTGAGTTGAAACCTCCTGATTCCTGCTCACTCTGTACAGTGTGTGTGCAACCTTGATGCAACCTGCTGCAATCCTGCCTTCCCCATTATGCTCTTGAAAGGACTTCAGATGAAAGCTCAGGGGGTTCTCACGGAGGATGTGCAAAGGCTCTTCTTCTTCATCTTGGTGAAAACAATCACTCTGCCCTGAAGTTCAAACGTGACACAAAGACAAAGTCCTGCTGGACGCATGGCTGTGTTTGGAGGACGGGTGCAGTGGTATTCAGACAACATGTGAGTTTGCTTATTGAAATGTGACGGTGACACAAGAAGCAAAGGGCAAGGAGGAAGAAGTAGGTGGACATAAGCAGGTGGGATTTCGGGGCTTTGATATACGGGTTAACGGCTATTTGATAAGGATGAGGAGAGGACATTGAGGGGAAAAGCTGAAGAAAAGATGTAACACTTCTATGGTGAAAATGTGGTCAAGTAAGGTCAAATGTTGTACAGCCAATGAATGTCGTTTTTGGACTCAATCAGCACGGAGACCAGGACAGGTGGAAGAAACAACCTTTGTGGAAAACACAGAAGAAGAAATGACAGAGAAAGTTTTCCCCTACTCCCCCCCCCCCCCCACCCCCCCCCCTACCCAAATTGTAAAGCGACCTTGGGTTTCCTGAAAGGCGCTATAAAAATATTATTTATTATTATTATTATTAAAGTAGGTGGACTTGAGAAGCAGGCAAGACATGCTAGAAATGTGGATTTTGATGGGGGGTTTAATTGATACGTGCCTGAGAATGGGTGACATTGAGGGAAAAGGACAAAGAAAATATGTGCGGATCAATGCAGCACATTTTACAGCACCTAACCCAGTGTTTCTCAAACTTTTTCACACCAAGGACCACTTCACCAATAAAATGAAGGTGTTGCGCTGGGCTATATCATGCAATCGAAAGTGAAACTGTAGCGCACTCCATTGCGGAGATATTCCCGCGAGAGTGCGGAAAACTTAAATGTATTTAAAATGTGAAATGTTACCAATATACTCCCGGACCACTAGGGGGCGCTCACGGACCACCAGTGGTCCACGGACCACACTTTGAGAAGCACTGCCCTAACCCTAACCCTAGTGAGTTGTAACTTAATCAATGCTATATAGAACATTTGATAAAGTGTCTCAAGTAAGCGGATCCAAGATGGCGTAGAGAACGGAGGCAGTGAAATCAGCTCCTAAACAAACTCCTGTTTCGTGCATGTATAGCTCGGAACAACCTTATTTTGATGGATGGTTTAAAAAGGACGAAGAAATGATGCAACACTCCTATGGTTACAAGTTGGAAAGCGAGTCGACAGCCAGTTGAATATGAGCAGAACTTGGACTAGAACACCACGTAGAACAACACATGTGGTCTTTGAGAACAATGCTTTTTTTTGGCTAGAAAAGTGTTTAATTTGAGAGCTTTTAAAGTCTGTAAGGACAGGAACGTCTGGGCATTTAGATTCTGCCATGGCTGAGCTTGAGAGAGCTGACGAAAGGACATCAATGGAGATGTGATTATAAAATGGCTGCAGTGAAGAGAAATCCTGACACCAAAATCTCTCTCCTTTTTCTATTTTGCAAACCACTTTTCTGTCTTTCAGTCGCTCATGACGACGGCTTCTCGCTCCGTCTTTGTTTCCTCGGGCGTGCAAAACCTACAAAACTTTACAAAGCCGAGAAAGCACATGAACTTTATGTGAAAGTGTGCAAAAGTGAAGTTTATCTCTCACGTCAGACACATCTCTGCTGCTCCGCTCCCGTCAATCCAGTTTCTCAAAGCTTTCCTTACTCTCTGATCACTCCTTCTCTCACTCTCACAGCTATATGCAGAGAGGGGATGACGAACAGGGAACTTGTTGGGGGAGAAAGACATCTAAAAATGCCAGAATTAAATATGAAAAAAAGAAGAGGGGAAGGATGTTCATGAAATATTGAGACAGACGGCTGCTGCCCTTTGTGATGTGCCATCCTTCACTGTCATTGTGCTTTAAATGCCTTCTCATGCATTCACACGTCCACATTCACTCGTCTGTGTTCGTGAGGGAGAAATGCAACTTAAAGTAGATCCCAGTTCTCTGGATGTCTCTTTTACTTATTCTAACCGTCGTTCCTGCAGACATGTGAGTCAAGCCGAGCTGGGGAAGACTGTGTTTGGGATGCAGTAAGAGGAGAGGGCTGGCCATAGTAATCTCACTCTGAACCCAGGATGTGTATTACCAGCAGGGGGTGAAGCTTGAAATGGACGAAGTGTATTTCATTTGCCATTTCCGGGTCTGCCAAACTCGACTTTTAATATAATGTGACCCTAAATAAATGGAAACGGACGAAGTTAAGAAGTCATCAGGCAAATGTAAATCCTAATTGCCTCAATAATCAAGTTTCTTTGGGTGATCAGCATGTCGGAACACTTCTCTGTTTACTCTGGTGTACTTAACATGGGCAATTCATGACATGATCAAGCCTCGCTGTAAAAATAAACATTTAAGTGACACCAGATTGCTACGAATTCATTGTAATCTTCTTCGTAAAGTTTTGAAAGTCTAAAAATTGGACTGTAGTAAGCAACCAAAGCACACATTATACAATCTACACCAGGGGTCGGCAACCCCTGGCATGCGTGCCAGCATTGGCATGCGGCAGCGTAACCAGTGGCACGCTAGGAATAAGTGGAATAAGGGTGCAAAAATATTTAAATTGTATTTTCGGATCCTGAACGAGGCCGCCGCCAGAGCGCGTCTCCCCGTTACCCGCAGAAGGAAGCCATGCACGCAGCGCAGCTTCGCTCTCTTTATCTCCAGGTGACTTTCTGCTGCTTTCCTCCGTGGTGCTGATCGTTTCACCACAGAGAGGAAAGCACTTCACTAACTGCAGTTCCCATAAGGAGCTGGACAAATGCCGCAGTTTTTGCGTGGCTGTGTCTTTAGTTGAAAGCCCAGTGGCGATCTGCTCATCTCTCATCTAAATAATATGCTACAAAGGGGCGGACTGGCCATCTGTGTGTTGAACTTTCCTGTCGGCTCCCAGACCGTAGTCGAGGAGGGCAGAAGCAGCTTCAGGTTCAATACCCCACTTTAGCTTCAATGACTGGAGAGAGGCGAGCTCTTCTTGGGAGGCCGTTGCATTTATTTAGCTGTTCTTCTGTTTCACAAAATACATCACAGACCTCTGTTTCCCTGCTTCCTCGTTTCACTTCCAGAAACAACATACACACGTTCCCTCACTGTCGCTCTACCATCCACAAACACGTATGCACAAGCCACACTCTCTCTCTCTCTCTCTCTCTCTCTCTCTCTCTTAAAGGGACAGCGATCTCATCTCACTCTGCGTGACCCTAATATCATAACGTGTGTTCTGGAGAATCACAGAACAGACGATCGTCCTTATCATTATGCTGTTTAAACCAATTATTTAAATGTGTTTGTCAAATTCGACATCATGTAAGTTGCGCTGACAGGTCCACACACTGCTTCCCCGCAGAGAGGCGTCAAGCTCCTCACCCCCCCCCACTTGATAATTCTCGATCGTTGGCACGCTGATAACAATTTTTTTTTAAATGGCACTTCATATGAAAAAGGTTGCCGACCCCTGATCTACACCATATAGGTTTAACGGACAATGCAAATCATAATAGATTGTATAATTATTGTTTTACTCCCATTGTGTTAGTTATATTGCATGTATTCCCCGTACAGCACTTTGGTTAACTGAAGTCGTTTTAAATGTGCTATATAAATAAATAAAGTTGTATTAAATTGCATTTTCACTAAGTGTTTTCAAACCGTTGCAATGTTCCATAACTCAAAGAAGGAAGAGGAAGACATATGGATACTGCGGTGTCTTCATCCTGTGAATAAGCTGCCTCAGCGACATGCTAAGAGGCCGACAT
>CADEHL010000253.1:25000-37500 GCA_902827135.1 Harpagifer antarcticus | reverse complement strand
TACAATCCAAATATGTTTATAAATGTCCATTGAAATTATCAACGTGTTACCGTGATACCTTGTTTCAACAGTTACTATATCGCTAATTATTGTATTATTAATTATCTTTATTTGTATTCTATTTTATCTTAAAGTGGACCTATACGGGCCATACCTATCTATAACATGTCTGTGCAGAGGAGGCGGAGCTAATGCCTGCTCAGAATTCTACCGGAGATAAAGTTAAATTCTGCTGTGATAAAACGCCATCCTGTTCTAAACCACATCAAGGATTATCTCTGAAACAGTATGGAGCTCAAATGCTTTTTCTCTCTCAGGTTTATCACAAGGTGAGTTCCTTTCTTTATCTCCTGCTTTTTAAACACGTGCTCTCCAGTACAGGTTAGCTCTGAGTGTTAGCAATGCTAATGTCAACAAAGACGAGATTACGTCCAAAACACGTCAGGCGTTGTTTCTGATAGCAACTTTCTGTGGGTCCGCCGCCGACTTGACGTCAGTCCGGATGAAATCTGTATCCGCTCGCTGTTCACCCGTTTTTAAAAGATTTGGGTCCGGAGGAAAAGAGAGCGGGTTTACTTTCTGACGCTCCCTGAGTTCCCCGATGCACCGGGGACACATATTGATGTGTAAAAAAAAGCACTGTCAGTGTTTCAGTCACAGTGTTATTTAAAATAAAAGCCCCTTGCTCTAAAGCACAAGGCTTCTGACTCTAGTGTAATGACTCATGAGGTGTAATAAAGATGAGTTCATAAGTGGCATCGATAGGTTACTCTGCAAAGCTGCTGATGCGACAGTCAGAGCAAAGCAGCAAATAAAGAACATCATAAAACTATACTGCAGGAATTTGCATATTTGAAGCTCCTATTGGCAGCGGCTGGAACAGAATGTGATATCTGGCCGTATACTCGCTGCTTTCTACCTTCTCTGCTGACTGGAGAAAGTGATACTTCCTCACATTACGTCACCAGAAGTGTGAAATGTCTCTCCGACTCCTACTCTTCTTTCTCTCTCCTCACATGCTGGCCGGATCCCGTTTATCAGGAGAGTTGAGCAATGTGTTTCTGCTCTGAGTCTTTTGACACAGCAGGTATTGGATGAACTCTCTCTGCTGTCGGGGTGAAACGTGGACGGTCTGTAAAGAGTCGGGATGATACAACTGAAGCTTCACACCTCTTAACTTTACAATGGAATACAGTTTTGGTTCAGTGTCTCAAAGTGAGTGTCTTCAACGAGTGGATCAAGAGAAAATAAAATATCCAACTAGATAAAGCCTCGAAAACATATTTAGAAAATAACAAAATATGTCCCAAAGAAACTGCAAAAGACCCCAAGTGAAGGAGTTCAAGTATCTCGGGATCTTGTTCTCGAGTGAGGGAACAATGGAGCGTGAGATGGGCCGGAGAATCGGAGCAGCGGGAGCGGTACTGCAGTCGCTTTACCGCACCGTTGTGACGAAAAGGGAGCTGAGCCAGAAGGCAAAGCTTTGTCTACCGGGCCATTTCCCTTCCTACCCTCACCTATGGTCCTGAAGGATGGGTCAGGACCCAAAGAACCAGATCGCGGATACAAGCGGCCGAGATGGGTTTTCTCCGCAGGGTGGCTGGCGTCTCCCTTAGGGATAAGGTGAGAAGTTCGGTCATTCGGGAGGGACTCGGAGTTGAGCCTCCTTCGCGTCGAAAGGAGCCAGTTGAGGTGGTTCGGGCACCTAGTTAGGATGCCACCTGGGCGCCTCCCTAGGGAGGTGTTCCAGGCACGTCCAGCTGGGAGGAGACCAAGGGGTAGACCTAGGACCAGATGGAGGGATTATATCTCTTCGCTGGCCTGGGAGCGCCTTGGGACCCCCCAGTCAGAGCTGGTTGATGAGGAGAAAGGAACGTTTGGGGCTCTCTGCTGGAACTGATACCTCCGAGACCCGACCACGGATAAGCGGAAGAAGATGGATGGATGGTCCCAAAGAAACTGCAAAATATCCTCACTGACACAACTGACAAAGTCTTCATTGCACTAAAACTGTTGTGTGTGTTAACATTTCTTATATGTCAGCAACAAATCTGAACAATTTGCACATCCAGAGGTCAGGCAGCTAGAAAGCCTTGACTCGCTCTCTCCGTTAGCATTACCTCATGCTAACCTGCAGCATGAGGTTAGCATGAGGTCAACACACACACACACACACACACACACACACACACACACACACACACACACACACACACACACACTGAGAGATTGAAGGAAAGCTTCTTCTTATGTTCCAATAGAGGGAAATGACGATATGAGAGGAATGCATCTCTGCGCCAGGATCAGCAACATTAGCATGAAGTTAGCTTTATCAACGTTGCTAATCTGGAACAGAACACAGGATAATATTAGCTGAAGGCACGCTACTGTAGTCTACACACACACACACACACACACACACACACACACACACACACACACACACACACACATGCACACACACACACAGAAACACACATAACTGCTCTCTCACACACAGGATATTCAAGTGTTAGATTCAGCTGAGATACTCGGAGAAGCTAATTAGCAATCAGCGCTAACGACGGGGAAATGACGACATGTCAAACAGAAGAGAGATGGGAAAAGGTTACATGGAGTCTCAAGTGTTGGAAAGGCTCAAATAAAAATGATTTGAATAACAAAAAACCCGTAATACTTTTAGTTAAAGTTCTGCTGTAGTTCTACAATCTGGGACGGATTTTCTTAACTGTTCTTATTGATAGACTGTGCTTCAGAGTACGTTATACGCGTCTTTGAGTTCCTAGAAAAGTGCAATAAGTGTCATGTATTATTATTATTATTATTCAACTCGTTAAAAATCATAATTGTACCTCTTCCTGTTCCCTCATCAGGAAGTCAATGGTTTTCTGGATGTGTTTTTGGTTTGGTAGCCTGAAATAATGTGGTTTACACAAACTGAAGTTATTTCTGTTTTAGGACATGACATTTCACCACTGCTACTTTACACACACTTGCACACACACACACACACACACACACACACACACACACACACACACACACACACACACACACACACACACACACACACACACACACACACGTATGTGCAGTCATAACAGAGACTTTGGGGATCAGAGTCTCAGAATAAAAGTCTTTCCCCGGCAAAACACTTCCCTTTCTCCCTAATCTCTCCTCTGGCACCAAGCGGCCCATTATACAGAGCAAACCAGTCAATCGCTGCTCAGAAAGGGAGGGCAAAGTGTGTGTGAGTGTGTGTGTGGGAGTGTGTGTGTGTCTGTGTGTGAGGCAGAGAGAGAGCCCATAAACCCTAGTGACTCTAAGAGCTTTGCCAATCTCCAGGAAAGCCTCGTTGTGGATATTAAGAGTTGACTCAAAACTCTCTCTGTAGCTTTAGAACAAAACCCCAGGTCTGTGTTGTTTGGAAACCTCAGGAGACCGAGAGAAAGGGAAGCGTTTGAATATAAACACATCACTAAGAGGTCTGCAACAACATCACATTTAAATCCCCGCACATAAGCTGCTTTTTAAAGAGTCTCTACCCCGTGGCGCAGATTTAAGTTCAAACATGGTGCGAGAAACCCCAAAAAGCAGAGACAGTTATTGGAACCCCAAAGAACCCCAAAGAACCTCGTGCAACACACGAGCAGTCTGCAGCATCCCATCATCAGAGTCATGTATTTATACGAGTGGGTTTGGGCTTGATTTTGGAAACAATGAATTACAGATGACTAAAGAAATTATAAAGCAATATTTACATGAACATAAGTTAAAGTAAGAATGTCCCATAGCAACAACACACACTTATATAACTAACTAACTATGAAATACATGTGAGAAGTTAAAGTAAGGATGACCAATACATAATAAAGTAGAACTATAAGAAGATACAAAATGTCAATATGAAATGTTTATACACAACTTTCCCAAAATGTTTAAAATGAAATCCATTAGAATTTGAATAAACTGTAAATTCATAAAATCATATTTTGTATTATTATATTTTATGTATAACTGGAGCTGCAAATAAGTGTAAAACAAGAGTAAAAATGCCATCTTAAATGTATTTAGGAGTTTAGAAGAATTGCATTTTATATTATTATTATAACAATTAAATATAACAGTGAAGTCAAGGTTCCTCAAATGTGTACTTTGGTATAATACTTGAGTAAATGTACTTAGTTACATTCCATCACCACCCCTCAGACCCACTGCTAGATGAAGATAACACACACACACACACACACACACACACACACACACACACACACACACACACACACACAATCAGCAGAAATACATGGCATGCAAACAGAGTCCACCTCTCCATGACAACAGAGATAATGTTTACACTCTTTCTCACTGGCCAGGATCCGGTATCCATGGCGATGTTGTCGGCATCCCTGTGTTTGGGCATTGTGTGTGTGTGTGTGTGTGTGTGTGTGTGTGTGTGTGTGTGTGTTGATGTTATGTACAGTACAGGAATGTGTACATATGGCTGTGATTACACACATGCAGAGATGAAGCTGAAGAATATCATGTGTGTGGAAATTGGTAGTTTGACCAATGGGATGTCTGGAAAGTAGCAACGAGGGCTCTGATTGGCTGGTTTTATTCTTAATTCAACTAATTCAAGAGACTTTTTCCAAGACTAAGAAGGGATTGCGTAAGGTGGGTTTATGCTCTTACTTAAATAGTTAGAATGTGTACTGCAGTACACCCTCTGTCTAAAACCAGAGCACAGTCTACTCTGATTGGTTAGCTGGCCGGTTCTGTTGTGATTGGTCAACCGCTTAGAGATGTCCCGCCCCTTCGCCTATCACTATAACTTTGGGATTTTAGCCTTTGCAGACCATTTACAAGCACTCAAACTTATATAACACATCAAAGGAAAGGGAAAACCCCAAAGAGCAGAACAAAGCCCTTTAAACTTGTATGAAAACATCAGAAAAGGGCTAGAAATATTGTCAGATTTGTCATATTTTTCTCTGCCAAAGCAAAGCCAATATACACCGAGTCACACACACAGCTAACAGAGTTGAGTGCAGTGCGAAGTAGCCGACGGCAAACCCTGTGTGTGATGAGGGAACACCGGTGTAAGCGCCAGGGGGAAAAGCAGCAGATGGAAATAAAGATGGATTGGAGGAAAATCCAAACAATGGGAAACAAACATGAAGGCAGCATAACAGCAGCTCTGCGGGTCTAGAGGGGAGGGGAGATACAAGGCAGCATAACAGCAGCTCTGTGGGTCTAGAGGGGAGGGGAGATACAAGGCAGTCGAAGTGGGTCACAATGAGTTTTTGATGCAGTTAGTGGAATCAATATCTGTGCAATTAACCTGCCAACGGGATGTTTGAGCCTCAGATTGATGTTTTTAATGAACACACACACCTGCATCTCACTCACAAATGGTGCATTCAGGTACGTGAGAGGAAAGAAGATGTTTTGGCCTGCTTTTCAATGACAAGACCACTTTCAAATGCAATAGGAAATTGTTTTTAATGTGTTACATGACTTTGAGTGTCTTTGAAAGAGGCCAAAAATCACATGGACATTGAAGATATCTATATTCTGGTTTGGTAAATGGATGGCGTCTCGCACTTTCAAAACTCCTCCGAAACGTTATAGCCTGCTCAGTAGATGTGTGTTGTCAAATGATTTAACCTTGATTCAAATTAGCAGAAGACAGATTTAGTTTTAAGTTAGAAATAAGTCCGTATTGTCAAACTAAAATATGTTGGGACACTAGAATTACGCTCAGAAGGCTTTGCAGACCATTAACATGCACACAAACGTATATAACACAGAACAGGAGAGGGAACACCCCAAAAAGCATAAAGGGAAACACTCAGTCGCTCTAGTCTAATGGCTTTTTCAAACCACCAGATGTTATCTACACTGAACAAAAATATAAACGCAACACTTTTGTTTTTGCTCCCATTTTTCATGAGATGAACTCAAAGATCTAAAACATTTTCTATAAACACAAAATAACCATTTCTCTCAAATATTGTTCACAAATCTGAAAGAATGTGTGATAGTGAGCACTTCTCCTTTGCCCAGATAATCCATCCCACCTCACAGGTGATATCAAGATGCTGATTAGACAACATGATTATTGCACAGGTGTGCCTTAGGCTGGCCACAATAAAAGGCCACTCTTTGCTTTATTGGGGGGTCTGGGGGGGTCCGAAAACCAGGCAGTATCTGGTGTGAGGGGTAGGGTTAGGGTTAGGGTTAGGGTTAGGGGTAGGGTTAGGGTTAGGGATAGGGTAATGTTGTGAATCGAGTGGCCTGTGTTCGTCGTCCATTACATACGCCTGCCCATACCATAACCCCACCACCACCATGGGCCACTCGATTCACAACATTACCCTAACCCTAACCCTAACCCTCACACCAGATACTGCCTGGTTTTCG
This sequence comes from Harpagifer antarcticus, assembly GCA_902827135.1. Classification (NCBI taxonomy): domain Eukaryota; kingdom Metazoa; phylum Chordata; class Actinopteri; order Perciformes; family Harpagiferidae; genus Harpagifer; species Harpagifer antarcticus. The sequence continues at coordinate 31,077 of CADEHL010000253.1, read as the reverse complement.
GACCCCCCCAATAAAGCCAAACTGCACGTGTCAGAGTGGCCTTTTATTAGGGCCAGCCTAAGGCACACCTGTGCAATAATCATGCTGTCTAATCAGCATCTTGATATCACCTGTGAGGTGGGATGGATTATCTCGTAAAGGAGAAGTGCTCACTATCACAGATCTTTCAGATTTGTGATCAATATTTGAGAGAAATGGTTATTTTGTGTTTATAGAAAATGTTTTAGATCTTTGAGTTCATCTCATGAAAAATGGGAGCAAAAACAAAAGTGTTGCGTTTATATTTTTGTTCTGTGTAGATTTAAATAAAACATTTCCATCCCGTACAAACAAGAGGATTCCTGCCAAAACGCCTCTGATAACACCTTTGATCAAATACAGTAACCTCTTTGTTTCAGATGTTTAGCGTCACATGTACGATGCTTTTGTGATCCAAACACCTGTTGGATTAGCATGGGTTTGATCTGCTGAGGCAGGAGACAGGTTGCATTCACACCTGCTCATTATCAGTGGTGCACAACTCTGAGGTTAGGCTGTTTGTGTCGTGGTGAGTTCAATGTCACGTCAACTGCAGAGAGAATCTATGGTTTCATGACACGGAGAAGTGTGTTGGACCCCTTTGCTCGGTGAGACGTTATAATAAAAAATACATGTAAATGCCAGAATTTCAAGTAAACTTTTCAATTAAAGACAAATTAAATATAACAAATATTAAATGTGGAAATTAAAAGATAAAATAGTAACACAAAAACACTGATATACACCTGAAGATCAGCAGGAGAGGACTCTTTAAAGTAGAGACACTACATACTGATATACACCTGAACATCAGCAGGAGAGGACTCTTTAAAGTAGAGACACTACATACTGATATACACCTGAACATCAGCAGGAGAGGACTCTTTAAAGTAGAGACACTACATACTGATATACACCTGAACATCAGCAGGAGAGGACTCTTTAAAGTAGAGACACTACATACTGATATACACCTGAACATCAGCAGGAGAGGACTCTTTAAAGTAGAGACATTACATATTGATATACACCTGAACATCAGCAGGAGAGGACTCTTTAAAGTAGAGACACTACATACTGATATACACCTGAACATCAGCAGGAGAGGACTCTTTAAAGTAGAGACACTACATACTGATATACACCTGAACATCAGCAGGAGAGGACTCTTTAAAGTAGAGACACTACATACTGATATACACCTGAACATCAGCAGAAGAGGACTCTTTAAAGTAGAGACACTACATACTGATATACACCTGAACATCAGCAGGAGAGGACTCTTTAAAGTAGAGACACTACATACTGATATACACCTGAACATCAGTAGGAGAGGACTCTTTAAAGTAGAGACACTACATACAGATATACACCTGAACATCAGCAGGAGAGGACTCTTTAAAGTAGAGACACTACATACTGATATACACCTGAACATCAGCAGGAGAGGACCTCTTTAAAGTAGAGACACTACATACTGATATACACCTGAACATCAGCAGGAGAGGACTCTTTAAAGTAGAGACACTACATACTGATATACACCTGAACACCAGCAGGAGAGGACTCTTTAAAGTAGAGACACTACATACTGATATACACCTGAACATCAGCAGGAGAGGACTCTTTAAAGTAGAAATATAGTGAAAATGTGGATTATTTATATCTTCTGCAACAACTGACCCATGACCGGGAAGCAGGGGTGAAATCAGAGAATCATTATTTACAGGATGATTTTCTGCAGACGTTTAAACATCCGCTGGCTTCTGGTCTCACACAGCGCTACGAAAACACAAGACCAGTTTGAATCAGGACATGAAGAAGAAGTAAGTCAACGATTTCCCCGCGTTAGAAAGAGATTGTCTCTTGAACCGCAGCTTTACAAAGGGACGCCTGTTTAAGGGACTCTTTAATTGGAGCGCCGGCGGCAGGTCTAACCTCGTTAAGACGCTTCGGATTATTCTCAGAGATCACAGAACACAAGGAGAGGACATGGAGCTCCTAATGAAGTCTGCAAACCAGAGCTGAAGGCCAACTTTTAAAGGATAATACAGTAACAAGGTATTACTCCACTGAGGACGTTTAGTAAAGATACATTTGAATCCTTTGGAGGTCATGCAGGGTGGATCTGACTCTTTGTTTGTAGTGTTTCTGGATCAATAAAGTATCTATCTATCCATCCATCTATCTATCTATCTATCTATCTATCCATCTATCTATCCATCTATCCATCTATCCATCCATCTATCTATCTATCTATCTATCTATCTATCCACCTATCTATCTATCTATCTATCTATCTATCTATCTATCTATCTATCTTTGTTTGGGGTAAGAAACAGATATTTTGTCTTCCTCTGTTCAGTAATGGGTGTTTTTAAATCTAATTAGAGACATAATTACATTCATCCATGGTTCTCTCACAGCACAGTCGTTAGGCTGTCTGAGTCTCAGCAAGAACTCTGTGTATCTGATTATTTAGAGGCACAAAGGAGCAGATCGATGCACAAGAATCTGCTCCATCGTCTCGTTTAAATGTATTTTACTTTACAGTATTAATACTACACATAATATTATGCTACAGGTCAAAAGAATGCATTGAACATTTGAATTTAAAGTAATAATAATCAGGGAAATGCACTTAAAGGGTTAAACGTTTTAAAAATGTACTGATGCATAAAAATAAATTAATAAATACAAATATAAAAAAATAATTAATAGCTAGAAAAACCCACCATGTTAAAAAGTATTCAAAAATAAATAAGAAAAATGCAGGATATAAGTTATACATGTATCTGGAAAGTGTACTTCAAGTTTTAACAAACTGACCTTACGCCACCTTTCATTTACAAATATGTGAAGTGACTAAAGCTCTCCGTCTGAAACCAGAGTCCAGTCTGCTCTGATCGGTTAGCTGGCCGGCTCTGTTGTGATTGGTCAACCGCTTAGAGATGTCACGTACAATGTTTCGAAGCACCAGCCAATAGGAGCGCGAGTGTTTTGCAGTGATGCCACTATGTTACTGAAACGAGCCAAAAAAAGACAACGCTAACACATAACGCCTTAATCGAACACAGTAAGCAAACAACCACACACATGGACACACACACACACACACACACATGCACACACACACACACACACACACACACACACAGATGCTATTCTTCTACTATGGGTGTAGGAGGAACTTTGAAACACATGCATGTGGGCAAAAACAATATCCAAAATCAATCAGCGCTGACAAAAGTATAATTCCAATTCCATAAGACCACATCACTCCCGTCCTCCAGAACCTCCACTGGCTCCCCGTCCGTCAAAGAATCAACTTCAAAGTCCTCCTCATTACTCACAAAGCCCTCAACAATCAGGCCCCCCCCTACCTCACAGACCTGCTGCACCACCACGCCCCTTCCCCCCTACCTCACAGACCTGCTGCACCACCACACCCCTTCCTCCTACCTCACAGACCTGCTGCACCACCACACCCCTTCCTCCTACCTCACAGACTTGCTGCACCACCACGCCCCTTCCCGCTGCCTCCGCACATCAGAAGCCAACCTCCTATCCATCCCCACCCGCACCAATCACCGGACCTGGGGGGACAGAGCCTTCTCCGTCGCTGCCCCCTCCCTCTGGAACTCACTCCCCCAACCCATCAGAGACTGCACTGACCTCACCACCTTCAAAGCACTCACCTCTTCAATCTGGCTTTTAATGTGTGATTGTTTACTATATATTTATTTGTTGTTCCTTCCTTCTCCCTTCACTATATCTGTAAAGCGTCTTTGAGCACCTGTAAAAGCGCTAACAAATTAAATCTATTATTATTATTACTATTATTATTAATTACACATTGTTCATAAAGTGACAAGTTAAGAAGACGGAGGAGACAGCGCGTTGACCGAGAGATAGACAAAGAGAACACACACACACACACACACACACACACACTCTCTCTCTCTCTCTCTTTGTTAAGTATCTCTCGACACTTCTGCAGCCGTAATCAATTCCCATTTGGATCAGAGCCAGATTCTCATTAAACCGAGGGTCCACTTCCTGCTCCTCTGGGACTGTATATCCCTCTATCTGCAGCTCCATCTCTATAACAGCAGCAGGAGGTTATTGATCACACACACACACACACACACACACACACACACACACACACACACACACACACGCACACACACACACACCCATAGATAAAGCTATTTTGGGGTAAATCCAAAAACTTCTCTCAGTCATTTCTGTGTATAAACTTCTCACCGTGAGTCCATTACATTGTCAGCATGCGTTCTGTGTTTGATCAATAAAGCTTTCATTCAGCATCAGAAGAGTTTAGGAGTGTGTGAGTTTGAAAACATTAATATGAGACACTACATTCAGACGGTTTGTATAGTTATCCCCTTGCTCTTAAGGAAGTGTGTTATGAGTTGAAGCAACACCTTGATATATCACCTTGTCATTTAATAATTTTAATATATTTATTAATTTTTTTATTTTCAATTATTACATATTTTGTTAGATTTATTTATTTAATTTGTATTAATTTAATTGTATATGTTTCTATTTTTTTATTTATTTCATATATAGTTTAATATAATAAAATGTTATATCATATTTAATCTCATTGTTTTATTTTACTCCTATTTAATTTATTTTTTATTTAATGTATTTACTTAGTTAAATTTGATCTTATATGTATTTTAATTAAATGTATTTTAATTAAATGTATTTCATATTTATTTCATTTACTTAATTTTTTTGGATGTAAGGGTTTCAATATGAACAAAGAACACAAGTATTGACCAACCAAGTCAACAAATACAACCATAAACAACAACAACATCAGTCTCCTGTGTGTCCTGTGTGTGTGTGCAGTTATCTGAGAGCAGCGGTGTGGAGCAGGAGGTGAAATAAATCCAGGGAGCCCCGAGGCGTAAAGTCGCTCTCTGGGACTCAAACTCCCGTTTCCATGAACTCAACGAGCATCTGTTCCAGCCGGAGAAGCCCTCGAAAAAAGAGAAGCCTCGAAAGGAGAATCCTAATTAACGGAGGATTCCCACAAAGCTCTGGGATTTACCGTCAGGCTCCTCGGAGAATCTGACCCGGGGTCCTTCTCCTATTTACACACGGCATCTAGTGCACGTCTGTCCGTCCTGGGAGAGGGATCCCTCCTCTGTTGCTCTCCCTGAGGTTTCTCCCATATTCCCTTTAAACTGTGGGTTTTCTCTGGAAGTGTTTCCTTGTACGATGTGAGGGTCTAAGGACAGAGGGTCTGAGGACAGAGGGTCTAAGGACAGACGGTCTAAGGACAGAGGGTGTCGTGTTGTCATACTGATATTCTGTACAAACTGTGAAGTCCACTGAGACAAATGTAACATCTGTGATATTGGGCTAAATAAATAAACATTGATTGATTGATTCTCAGGTCGGTTAAATGGATTCCTTGCGTCCCTCACTTGCGTCGTTTCCCTGCGTCTAGTCCCTCCCACCAGGGAAGCATGGAGATACGCAAGGAAACCACGAGAAGCAGGGAAATGAGTTTTAAGAGCAATGGGACGTCCTTTCCTCCGGAGCGTCACGTGAAGCGACATCCGTTTGTGATGACGCTGCACAGCTGATCGTCTGACAACAGCTCCATTTAAGGCGGGGCCACGCATACCACGCACACCTGATGGCCTGTTCCACCATTCTTCGTTTTCCGAGGCTAGGAAGGGTTCTTGCCTCGCTTCTGAAGGACCTGACTCGAAGGGACATGTCCTACCAAGGAAGCGTCCTCGACATTGAGAAACACTCAGAGTATGATCTATCACAAACTATGAAGATATAATGGTGATTATTTCAGGATGGCCGTCTAGATTTAGATGAATGAAGTGATTTTGTGTTTCAAACTTTTCCCCACGTGTTGTGCAAGTTTAAACTCTCAGAAATAACTTAGGACGTTTAACACAATTACGTAATGCTTAGAAAAAGCTTGAAACAGTCGTGCAGTACAGAGGCCTTTCTGCACACTGCACAAATGGTGTGTACTCACAATCATTCATTTAAGTAAT
>CADEHL010000253.1:0-20000 GCA_902827135.1 Harpagifer antarcticus | reverse complement strand
TCAATCAAACACTTCCTAGTCTTTATGACACACACACACACACACTAGGAAGATGTCTGCTAACACAAATGGATGCGGGAGATAACGTTGCACTTGAAATCATAAAGGAATAAAGGAGAGAAGTGGAGAGGAATCAAGGAAAGGGAAGACAAACATACGAGGTAAATATACAGCGTGTTGAAACAGAGAGGGAGGGAACAGATAACATCTCCCATTTACATGCACTCTAATGCATCTCAAGGGACGTGAGATCATTTAAATCATTTGTAACCAACTACTGTACAGAAAAACAACCACAGCCTTCCCTTAATGCTCACTTTCACAACCCACTCCTTCATTAGCACCCTCCTACCCTCCTCTCCCTCCTGGCAGCGGGTATCTGTCAGGTGAGTTTGCATATTGACAACTAAATCCTTTCGCCTCGATTGCCCCTTTGTTCTAGCCGTTGAAATTGAATGGGTGTTTAAATTGCAGCTCTGAGCTCATTGTATTGTTATCATGACTGACAAATCCATGCTCACATAATTGGGAGCTAAATACCATGTGTTAGCAGCTCCCATAATGCACTGCTGCTGCACACACATCAGTCAAGAGGCCGTAAATGTAGTAACTTTTAAAAATCACCATCTCTCCGCAGAAATGACTTTGAGATGCTCACCATGTTTGAAGGTGTGTTCGCAAATGCAACGGACGGATTAGAAAGTCTGTGTTTGATTAGCCAGGCTTGAGATGAAGACGAGTGTATGATTCATAAACCACAGTAATGGATCTTTTCAATAAAACTATGCATAATCCGCCCAGAAATGTTCCGCTCTGGCCCCCATCCCTACTCTTACACATTGGTACATGGTTTGGAACAGAACGAGTGTGCAGGAAGGTGTTATGGCGCATTCCCACTGCAGCGGGGTAGCCCCGTTTAAGCGTCCCTAAGCGTCCTCGCTCAGGCCTCGCGCTGCCTCGCTGGCCGTCCGAGGCCGCGGCACATTCCCATTACAGTGTAGGACCTGGTTAGCAACGCAGTGTAGGCGGGGCGACCGGCTTTGTTGTCCCGTCGAGCTCCCGCTGGATTTTATCGTCCCCAATGAGATGTAGGAACGTCGTCACCTCCTCATCGACCACGGTGTGCTTCTCTTTGACGTTGCCATTTTTGTAGCTCCTCCGTTTACAAAAATGCTGCAAGCTTGCTTCTAGATATATATGCGACGCTAGGGATGATCTCGCGCGCGACCTTGTGACGATTCTCTCTGACCAATCAGCAGTCGAGAGTGTTGACGTCACTAGTTCAGCCCTGGCCCTGGCCTGATAGAACCACGATTTGATGGGGCCGGAAAAAGAGGGAAAAAGTACCCGCTAGCCGGGGCTACGCTATATGGAAAGGCCACCAACAACTGGCCGCTTGAGGACGATTAAGGACGCTTAAACGGGGCTACCCGCTGCAGTGGAAATGCGCCATTACATCCAGGGATTGGTGAAAGATGTCCTCACGATGACTCTGATGGTGGGGGGGTGACTCCCTGTGAAGTGGTGCACAACTGCCTTCAATAATATCTGTTCTGGATGCACACAAAGAAGGTGCTGGAAGATGGACCTGATGTCGTACAATACTGAAGGTTTATTGGAAGGTTTGCCAAGGGAACGTAGAGAAGTGTTGAGGATGCATGGCACCGTCAGCTCTGATGGAAAATCTGTATAATATTGGCTTTTAGCATATTTAGCACGATTCAAACCATGTTTAAACTACAACATAAAAGAGGCCCCACCTAAAGATTAAGATGGTCGTCACAACTGCTTAAAATGTACTTAACTATTCATGGGAAAATATGCAACTTGACGACAGAATTATCTAAACTTTTAGCTTTTTCTAGAACTTTTAACCACATCCAATGCTCTTCCATATCTTACTATGCACAGACACACACTGTACATATCTATTTATTATCACAAATCAAAGATGAAACATAAATGAAAAGTAGGTTTGAGTCTGAGATTTATTTTGGCAACTGACTCTATTTGTACTTCCATATGGGCTTTAGCTCGTGGCTACGCTAGTGGACGTCATGTTGGACGTGGGGCAGAATTATCAAATGTATTTTTCTAGAACTTGTAACCACATCCAATGCTCTTCCATATCTTACTATAAACAAGCATACTGCATATATATATATATTGTTATTATCAAAAAACTGACACATAAATGAAATGAAATACTTTTTCAAGGGCAGTCTGAGTTTTAATTTGCTACTTCCATATGGGCTTTAGCTCGCGGCTACGCTAGTGGACGCCCTGTTGGACGTGGGGCAGAGTTATCAAATGTATTGTACATCCAATGGTCTCCAACTGTTGATTACATGCTCAGTTGACACTAGCATGAACATGGTGTGATGACTGTGTGTGAAATATGTTTGATAAGGAGTCACATTTAATACCATTGTTGGTTTTAGAGTTGTTGTTTATTGGTTTTTGAAGCAGCTTGTATGATAACATTTGATTTGATACCAAAAGTGAAACACAACACTGCTTCGATGCAAAAGTACCAGTTTTTTTATATCGGACTCATGTCTGTTAGCTTAGCTTAGCATAGACACAAAAACAGCTAGCCTGGCTTTGTTGAAACTACCCAACTTCCAGCGTCTTTTAAAGTTGACTTCTTTGTTCTTTTATCTTGTCTCTTTGCAAAGTGCAGTGACGTCCTGAGAGTCTCTGCTGGTTGTTTGGCAGCATGGAGGTGCAAACAAGCCTCCAGGAAGTCTCTGCAACAAGTAACGTGTTAATTAGTGAGCGTTAGAGGTGGACCGTGTTACATCGGGCTGAGCTGAGCAAGCTGTTTCCAGGCTTTATGCTAATGCTAGCAACCCTGCAGATATGAGAGGGGTAGCGATCGGTTTTATCCAACTCCTGCCATGAAACTAAATAATTGCATTTCCCCCAAAATCTGGAAATAATTGTGCTTTCATCATCAGGTCTCTTAAGTAGAAATGAATGTGCACGAGGTAAGGACAATAAAGTGATATAGCCTACTTTAAGTACGTTAAAGGAATCGTTTTTAGCTTTAGTTACAGTTAGGGTTAGAAAATAACAATTAAAAGTCGATATCAGCCTGCAGCACGATTTACTTCCCTGCCTCTGATCTGTACGATTCAAACACTTGGGATTCCTCCACAACATATATCACAAATACACTCCGTAGAGTACAAAGTGATATTTATCAAGAATTGCTTTGAACATACTGAGCTTATGGATCAACAGTGTGAGGGGGGGGGGGGGGGGGGGAGAAAGTGGATTACGCTGCAGGAGAGGCTTGAGAAGTTCACATGTGATGGACGCCTTTTTGACTTCAATCCACTTCACTGTTTGGATCTCAACTGTTTTTCTTGCAAAGGAGAAATATTAAGAGCTGGTTAAATGTTGCATATATGTATTTACAGTGGAGCACTCCTTTAATCACTAGTTCCTAATACATGCTAATCATTCCGGCAGCGGCTCAGTCAGTAGGGGCTTGGACTGTGAGCCGTAGGGTCGCCGGTTCAAGTCCCCGAACAGACCTAAATACAGAGTGTGGACTTCTACTTGGAGAGGTCCCAGTTCACCTCCTGCCCTGCCGTGGTGCACTTGAGCAAGGCACCGGACAACCCCCACTCCCATTGCTCCCCGGGCGCTGTGCACTAGCTGCCCACTGCTCCTAGTGCTAGACTCCTGGTGCTATGATGGGTTAAAAGCAGAGAAGGCATTTCACTGTGTGCTCAGCATGTGAGACCATTACAGAGGGTTTCATCCCTCCCTATTCTATCATTAGTTCTCTTGACCAGAACTTTGTTTTCTACAAAGGTAGTCTTACGGCCCCTACACACGGCGGCGTTGTCGGTTGCCGGTGGGGGAGGGGGGGTGAAACTCGACCAACAACCAATCACATGAATCTCCCGCCCCAGACACACAAGCACGTGGTTTGATTGGCTAGAGCTTGTACTGGCATAAGATTTGATTGGCTGACGCCTCCGTCGAGGCTTCAAAAGTAGAACATTGCTCTACTTTTGCAGCAAGCACCGCGAGAAAAGCTACGCTTCGCTCCCACAATGCAGTTCGGCGAAACGTGACGTCACCCCATTCAAAGTGAATGGGCAGAAGCGTTGAAGAGTCAACGCACGCCGCCGTGTGTAGGGGCCGTTAGTATCTTGACATCTATCAAGTATATATTTATCTATCTATATCTTTCTATCTATATATCTTAGTGCCTGCCTTTTTGGCATTAAAGCTTATTGTTCCTATGACAAAGGTATCTCATCAACGATTGGATGTGGTTCAGAGCTCCAGAGCATGATATTAGGTGTACAGAAAGTTCAGATTTCTTTCTCAAATGATATAATATTCTTGGATGATATCGGTAAAGACAACTTGTGTTTCTGTTTGGCTTTTTGGAATCAATTAAAAAAAGACGTTGGGGTGCAGAAAGATATGTAATACGGCCCCTATAGGAGGGATCACACAGCTGTGTTGCACAGCACAGCACAGCACAGCACAGCACAGCACAGCACAGCACAGCACAGCACAGCACAGCACAGCACAGCACAGGGTACAGTGTTGAGATCATTAAGTTCAATGCTTAAAGACAGAGGAGCGATAGTGCAGTGTTTTAAAGACGATGTTAAACCATCGAGAGGTTCAGAGACAAACTGCATCTGGCAAGGCAAGTTTATATATATAGCACATTTCAACACAAGGCTTTACAACAAATGAAAGACATTAAGAAAATGGCGTTTAAAATCAGTCATTAAAAAGAAAAGATAATAAAACATTAAAATATACATGGATAAAAGTTACAGTGCAGTTTAAGATGTGAATAGTTCATTTAAAAGCAGCGGCACTTCCCTGGGAGGTAAAGCTATGAGATTACCAGCCACCCACCCTCCCTCCTTTCTTTCTTCCTTCCTCCTCACCCCTTCACCCCCTGCCTCCATTCTCCCGCTGCTTTTGTCAAACTCAGTGTCAAACTGTCAGCTTTTTGGGGAAGCAGCAATTAGACGAGACCTGCAAACCTGTCCTCATCACTTTGGATAAAGCATTCTCAGAAAATAACTCCCTGACTGAAGCTCTTGTTTCCCACCCCGGGTAGATTTACATAAACTCGAATGGCGCTTGGGTTTCCATTATTCACCGCCGTCGTGTGTTTTCTGCACGTCTTTCTACAAACCCATAATGCACGCAGGCACGATATCTGCAGCCGAGCATATGCGCGAGTATTTCTCTCTTCAGTGCAGAAACGCAGCTCGGCCGCCCACGCCGTCTCTCTCTAGCATACACATATCGCTCTCAGCAGCGAGGTAACGTGACACATCGCTCTGCCCTATGTATCCCTCCGCCAGATCCACGGATCATGAAGCAGATGGGATGAGAGCATGGCCGTGCATTTGACTCACATTGAACCACAATCTATACGGGGTCAGAGGAGAGTCAACGTCTCCGCAGCTGACAGGTGTCCACACACACCTGCTGTTCATCGTTTCCAGAGGAGAGGTGAAGAAAGAAGATTAGTTATTGATTTCGTAGCGCGACAAAGAAATGGCGGTCAGAAGAGCAATGAAAAAACAAATAAGAGATACTCAAATAAAGATTGGATTTCTCGGATATGAATAACAAAATATTGGAGGTTAACAGACTTGTTGAAAGCTCAATTCCAAGCGTTGACATTTAAAGAGGCCCTTTCCTGCCTCTTGGGGTTTTCCCTTTCATACATAGTGTGCATGTAAATGGTCTGCTAATCCCTGCTTTCAGACAGAGGGTGAAAAGAGGTGCTGCAGCACAGGCAGTATGAGAAAAATAAAGAGCTTTTTGAACATTAAAGCATGGAGAGACACTACATACTGAACACATACATACTATACACCTGAACATCAGCAGGAGAGGACTCTTTAAAGTATAGACACTACATACTGATATACACCTGAACATCAGCAGGAGAGGACTCTTTAAAGTATAGACACTACATACTGATATACACCTGCACATCAGCAGGAGAGAACTCTTTAAAGTAGAGACACTACATACTGATATACACCTGAACATCAGCAGGAGAGGACTTTTTAAAGTAGAGACACTACATACTGATATACACCTGAACATCAGCAGGAGAGGACTCTTTAAAGTAGAGACACTACATACTGATATACACCTGAACATCAGCAGGAGAGGACTCTTTAAAGTAGAGACACTACATACTGATATACACCTGAACATCAGCAGGAGAGGACTCTTTAAAGTAGAGACACTACATACTGATATACACCTGAACATCAGCAGGAGAGGACTCTTTAAAGTAGAGACACTACATACTGATATACACCTGAACATCAGCAGGAGAGGACTCTTTAAAGTAGACACTACATACTGATATACACCTGAACATCAGCAGGAGAGGACTCTTTAAGTAGAGACACTACATACTGATATACACCTGAACATCAGCAGGAGAGGACTCTTTAAAGTAGAGACACTACATACTGATATACACCTGAACATCAGCAGGAGAGGACTCTTTAAAGTAGAGACACTACATACTGATATACACCTGAACATCAGCAGGAGAGGACTCTTTAAAGTAGAGACACTACATACTGATATACACCTGAACATCAGCAGGAGAGGACTCTTTAAAGTAGAGACACTACATACTGATATACACCTGAACATCAGCAGGAGAGGACTCTTTAAAGTATAGACACTACATACTGATATACACCTGAACATCAGCAGGAGAGGACTCTTTAAAGTATAGACACTACATACTGATATACACCTGAACATCAGCAGGAGAGGACTCTTTAAAGTAGAGACACTACATACTGATATACACCTGCACATCAGCAGGAGAGAACTCTTTAAAGTAGAGACACTACATACTGATATACACCTGAACATCAGCAGGAGAGGACTCTTTAAAGTAGACACTACATACTGATATACACCTGAACATCAGCAGGAGAGGACTCTTTAAAGTAGAGACACTACATACTGATATACACCTGAACATCAGCAGGAGAGGACTCTTTAAAGTAGAGACACTACATACTGATATACACCTGAACATCAGCAGGAGAGGACTCTTTAAAGTAGAGACAATACATACTGATATACACCTGAACATCAGCAGGAGAGGACTCTTTAAAGTATAGACACTACATACTGATATACACCTGAACATCAGCAGGAGAGGACTCTTTAAGTATAGACACTACATACTGATTACACCTGAACATCAGCAGGAGAGGACTCTTTAAGTAGACACTACATACTGATATACACCTGAACATCAGCAGGAGAGGACTCTTTAAAGTAGAGACACTACATACTGATATACACCCGCAACATCAGCAGGAGAGGACTCTTTAAAGTAGAGACACTACATACTGATATACACCTGAACATCAGCAGGAGAGGACTCTTTAAAGTAGAGACACTACATACTGATATACACCTGAACATCAGCAGGAGAGGACTCTTTAAAGTAGAGACACTACATACTGATATACACCTGAACATCAGCAGGAAGAGGACTCTTTAAAGTAGAGACACTACATTACTGATATACACCCTGAACATCAGCAGGAGAGGACTCTTTAAAGTAGAGACACTACATACTGATATTACACCTGAACATCAGCAGGAGAGGACTCTTTAAGTAGAGACACTACATACTGATATACACCTGAACATCAGCAGGAGAGGACTCTTTAAAGTAGAGACACTACATACTGATATACACCTGAACATCAGCAGGAGAGGACTCTTTAAAGTAGAGACACTACACACTGATATACACCTGAACATCAGCAGGAGAGGACTCTTTAAAGTAGAGACACTACATACTGATATCAATCTAAGACATAGAGATGTTTCCACCAGAAGCTAATGATGCTTTCCTTCAACACCTCTTGGAGTTTGTCTCAGAGAAAAACGAAAGCCTTGATTCTGCCCCGAGGAGAGTGTCACGGTGTGAACATGATAATGGTCTCACTTGCACACACACACCTGGGTTCACACACACACAAACACACACACACACACCTGGGTTCACACACACATGTACAGTGCATACAAAGACTTGAACATGCAACTGTGAGCGCACAGATCAGCATCACAGTCACACCAAGCTGGGTCTATTTAGTCTCAAGCCACTTCAAACAGAACTTGAGTTCACTTGACGTTTTAATGTACCCAGCAGCGTGTTGTATGTGCAGGTGTTTAAGTAAAGGCTGCACATGTCTCCTCAAGTTGGTGAAGACGTTCCTTTACTTACTGTTTTGGAACATGTGTGTTTCTTATTGGCATTGTTGGAAGTGTGTTGGGTCGCTGTAGCGCGCTTGCACCGGTCGACCACCACACCATGCCAATATAATACAGAATACTTACGTTCAGCCTCTGAAAACATGCACTCTAAGGCAACGTGCTAGGGATGTAACGAAACCAACAACTCACCGTACGATAATATCGCGATATTGAAAAATAAAGGAAACATTTTTTTTTTACTTTAATTTTTCTTTCTTTATTAAATAATAAATCTGATTTGTTCAACATTTTAGTGGGATAGTAGTATTTTAAAGTGTCAACAATATAATAATCAGAGTCAGACCCTGCAATAGAATAAATCAAGTTTCACTTGTTCAAGTAACTCAACTCTAACTCACTCACTCACTCACTCTCTCACTCACTCTCTCACTCACTCTCTCACTCACTCTCTCACTCACTCTCTCACTCAGCGTCATCAAGGTTATCCTTTAGGAATATGAGCATGTCCACATGTCCAGGTAGAAGCTGGGATGTTTGGGCGTTTGCAAAACCCCCTGCTGTGGAAACCACTCTCTTGCTTGGTACTGGTGCTGCTGGGACAGAGAGATATGCTTTGGCCATGGGTGACAGCAGGGGGTCAAACTGTGCATTGTCTCTCCACCACTTCAACAACAATACCGTTGTTGCCAAGAAGGTGAGGCTTATTGACAGAGATATAAATATACTGTTGGTACTTGTCCATGTCTCTAGGTGTGTGCATGTAGCCCTGTACATACCATGTCCTTTTGTGTTATCTGTTGTTTCATGTTGTAACCTACTTGCTGCCATGTTGGACAGGTCTCCCTTGAAAAAGAGATTGATGATCTCAAGGGGACCACCTGGTTCAATAAAGGTTTTTTAAAAAAATCGCTGTAGATTTTGTCTCACGACGATATTGAGACGTTTATTTACCGCGATATTCGATATATCGTTACATCCCTACAACATAGAGCACATAACCGTTCTGTCAACACACACTTGAGTAAACATCTAGTTCCCTGACTCCAGCTCTGTGACAAACCTCCAGTCACGCTGATATCAGCCCGTGATACATTATCTCCACTCTCTGCAGAATACCAACCCAGCATTCTTCACACTGCATGTCTTTGGTAAATGGCGCTCTTGCAGAGGAGAGGGGAGGCGTACGAACACGGGCGAGTTAAACGGAGACAAGCACTGATTCATTGGTTTTGGTTCAGCGAGCGAGGCGAGCCCTTGACACACAAAAGATTAAAGCCACTCCAGAGCGACGAGCTGTAGCCAATTAGAGCCATTACAAATCATGAGATTCATATACATGCTAAAATATGCGGGATGGGAAGAACTGAAGGACCCGAGGATGGGGAGGAAAGTGTGTGTGTGTGTGTGTCACGGTTATCATGTCATGTCACAGTTCTATGTCTAGGTTTGGGTGTTTCCGCTGTTCTCTATGTCACGTTTTCCTCCTGTCGTTAGTTTCCCTGGTGTGTCTCGTTAGCTGATTGTGTTCACCTGTGGCCCTTGTGTTTTCTCCTCCCTCCTCACCTGTGTCTCGTTAGCTGATTGTGTTCACCTGTGGCCCTTGTGTTTCTCCTCCCCTGCCCGGCTGTTTCTCGTCTTGTAATTATCCCTCCCTGTATTTAGTCTTGTCTCGTCCTGTGTTCAGTGTTGGTGCTTCTTTTGTTGGTGACGGAATTCACCGGTGAGTGTTCTGTTTTGTCTGTATTAGTTTCATTAGCCTTGTAATAAAGGTTTATCAGAGTTATCTGCATTCAGCAACCGTTCACTTTCAGCTATCTCCTCCCTCGTCAACTCATTCTCCATCTGTAAGAACTCGTTCATCTCTCGCACATCATTGAGCTCTGTGCAAACATCCTGGAGCTGCTGGATCTGCACACTCTGGGACTGAGAGAGGACCTGCAGCTGGCTGAGCTGCTTCTCACTCTGAGCAAGAGCCTGAGATAACTCACACACCTGCTGCTCCGACTGACCCAGAGACGCCTCCAACCCGTTTGCTCTGTCCTTGGCTTGCTGGATGTCTCTCCACGACTGCTGCAACTTTGTACTCTCTGAAGCAAGGGCCTGCTCCAGGAAGGTGTAGGAGGCCAAAGTGGAGGAAACTGTGGCCGACAGCTCCGTCACCTGCCTCTCCAGCAGACCCCTCTCATCATCTCTTTCTGTTAGCTTCTGACGCAACACACCCATTTCTGAGGTCAGAATCGTCACCTGCAGATTTAAATCACCAATCTGTTCTCCGGCAGTTTGTAGATTCATGTTTGCTTGGTTTAATTCGTCTTCAATCGGGGAACTCAGTCACCAACAAAAGAAGCACCAACACTGAACACAGGACGAGACAAGACTAAATACAGGGAGGGATAATTACAAGACGAGAAACAGCCGGGCAGGGGAGGAGAAACACAAGGGCCACAGGTGAACACAATCAGCTAACGAGACACACCAGGGAAACTAACGACAGGAGGAAAACGTGACAGAGAACAGCGGAAACACCCAAACCTAGACATAGAACTGTGACATGACATGATAACCGTGACAGTGTGTGTGTGAGTGTGTGTGTGTGTGTGTGAGCATTTTAGAGACACAGAAGAGGACTTTAAAGCATGTATAGGCAGCCTGTGGCTTTGTGTCATTGTATGAGCAAACAACAGCTATATGTATTCATCTCATTTCCTCTTCTAACCCGAACAAAATGAAACAACTCTTTACTTATTGATAAAACCCCTTGCTCTTTTCTTTAAGCCACAACAACTATGACAGCCACCCACTGGGAATCATACGCTTCTTATACACAATCGTTTGTTCGAGTGCAGAGAGTCTTAAAATCATATATTTTCTGAAAGCCTATAAACAAATCTGGAGATAATTCCACTTTTTATTTTAAATGGATTTCCGTTTGTCAAGGGGTTGTTTTAAACACATGCAGCTGCTTCTTTTAATATGTATTTCTTTAATTTTAAGAATGCCCCGGAGTCTGAACAGTTATGTTTAAGTGCTTCTCAAACACGACGAGGATCTGGGATGGTTTAAAGTCAAAAGGTGGAGGAAGATGTGAGGAAGATGTGAGGAGGACACGTCTGGGGATGGAGAGTCATGTGGGGTGATGCGTCATGAGCAATATATTTAAAGTGAGACTGAGATCTACTCTGAGACTCCAACATAAACACCTCCCTTATTGAAACAGAAGAGTCACTGGAAGTCACGTAAACATCCCTGGGGTTAATAATGTTCCTTAACGAGACCGACAGATATCAATTTGTCCAACATTTTGAAAAGGTTATTTTTGTCTTGTTATAACTTGAACCTCTATCACTTACAACATGTCAATAACCTGCTTAGAGAGCTGAGGGTTAGGCTCGGGTTCCTCTACAGGAACACGTCCTGTTTCTCGCTTGAGGCCAGGACACTGTGACCTTTTGACCTGTGCTGGACTATGGTGATCTGGTCTATCTGAATGCACCTGCCCATTGCCTGGTCAAGTTAGATGCTGCGTATCACAGCACTGAGATGTGTGACTAACTGTAAAGCACTAACCCATCACTCCACCCTGGATGCAAGGGCTGGTTTGCTTTCACTAACTGTACGGAGGCTCAGTCACTGGTACATTTTCATATACAAAGCCATGTTAGGGAAACTTCCATCTTATATCTGGTCCCTGATCTCACGGAGAATTGTAAGCGGCTCCTGCCTGAGATCGCATGCTGTGGTTTTATTCAATGTGTCAACTGCTAGGACTGTCTTAGGGAAGACAGCTGTTAGATGCGCAGCTCCTCTGTCTTGGAACAGTCTGCAAATTAAATGGAAACTGAACAATCTGGTGCCACTAAATGTTTTTAAGCTCGGTTGGATGCTACTCAATCGGAAGCTATTGGTATCTGTTTATGTAGATAGTTATTGTAAATTGTAATCCCTGTAATGATGCTGTAAGATGTCCTTTTGTTGTTCTGTTTATGTTTTTATGTTTCATGTGGAACCTACTTGAGCAGTATAAATAAAGGTTTGAAATGAAATGAAGAAGCAGCGTGAGAACATCTCTAAATGACACCAAACTGTGGGTCCTAAAACCTGCTTTATTTCTAATGGCAGCCAGGTTGACTGTATAGAAGTGTACGAGAAAAGGAGATCACTTCTCACTTGATTTATTGATGATGTAGAACTGTATCGTCATACTATATCTTAGATATTATATTTAAGTGTATTTGAAGTGTACTAAGTGTTATGTTCCTAACCTGTATTTAAATCAGGCTTTATAATTAGTGAGTGACCGAGATCATGTAATTGTATTTCAAGTGTATTCATTTATTGAGCTACTTAAATCAGGTTTTTAAATGGTTTGACTGATAGAGATCATGCAATGTTATGATGTGTGTATTGATTGTTATGCACCTGCCTGAGCAGCACAGATGGAAATGAGCTATTAGCTATAATCTGGCATCTCTTCTCTTTGCTGAGATTAATGTTTTTGTATGCATGGTCCTTCTATAAATAAATACATAAATACATTTAAACATTTTCCTGATGAGTTTATGGTCTCAATCTCTAGTTGTAAGTCTTATGAAATACAGCGTGATGTTCCCTTTGTAAATGAGGGTCCAATTGAAAGTCAAATAGACGGAAATAAGGGCTTTGCAACCAAGTTATTGATAAATCACTACCAGTGTTGTTTGATTGGATTCTAGACAAAATTGGCATCCAAATTACTTTCACAAATCATGCAAACTATGGATGCTAACCAAGCTAACTAGATAGGATCAGTGACTGACTCTTTCTTCCCCAACTCGTGCAAATATTTGGCTCCAAAAAACCAAGATGGCGGCCAACGAAATGCCCAAATTGAAGCTCAAAACAGTCAGCCACCAATGAGTCACGTCACATCCACTTCTTATATGCAGTCTATCGGTGACACTAACATGTACATTCCTGTTCAAATAACAGTTAATGTGGATTGCAGATGCTAACCAAGCTAGCTAGCATCAGCGGCTAAACATTTCTAACAATATCGTCTAAATGTAGTCAACTCTGGCGCAAGAAAAACAAGATGGCGGCTACCAAAATGCCAAAATTGGAGCTTCAAAACAGTCAGCCACTAAACAATGAGTGACGTCAGGTTCACTACATCCACTTCTTATAAAATGCAGTCTATCAGTGACACACTAAAAAGTACATTCCTGTTTAAATAACAGACGATGTGAATTACAGATGCTAACCAAGCTAGCTAGAATAAGCAGCTAAACATTTCTAACAATATCGTTTAAATGTAGTAAATTCTCGCTCCAATAAAACAAGATGGTGGCCACTAAAATAAGGTGAGGTTCACTACATCCACTTCTTATAAAATGCAGTCTATGAAAAAGAGTGCATTCCTGTTCAAATAAAAGTTATTGTGAATTGCAGATGCTAACCAAGCTAGCTAGTATCCATGGCTAAGCATATCTAACAATATCGTCCATATATAGTGACTTCTGGCTCCAAAAAACCAAGAACGCGACGGCCAAACTGCTTAAATTGATGCTTCAAAACATGACACACTAAAATACACTTTTCACATTTCCATACTTGACTCATCCGAGCGCAGAAAGTGGTTCAAATCCCAATTCCCCAGTCATCACAGTTGTGAAATGAAGCAACGTTGGGAAAAGGCCAAGGTATAACCGCCTGTATGAATTATGCATTAGGCCACGACCTGGCTTCCTCTGGCTTCGTGTTCAATATTAAACCTCAGAGTTCAACCGCGGGGTCAGACACTCTGCATACAGCACGAGAACAAATAGACAAACAAACTATAAATATGAGCTTTTAGAAATACCTTCCACGCATTCCTCGGTTGGATTTACTGTTAGTAAAGTAATAATTTCACCACATAACTCTTGGATTCCAGGGTAGATTTTACTGACTATGTTTGGTGCAGAAACAGAGTTTGATGTGTGACAGGAAATGGGGGAAAAGAGTACGGGAACGTGAGATTATTAAATGAGCACAATTTCCCTCAACTCCTCTGCTGTTAATCAGGTGTTGAGTAAACACAAACTTTCCTTTTAGATAATGAGAGGCGGGATGAATAATTCATAGGGTAAGGTCTTGACCTAGTTACCTCCCAGTGCTCTTTCAAAGAGGTGGTGCTTCAACATCTGAACTTTCTGAGTGTGTTAGTGAAGAGGTTTGATGGTATTCTGTATATCTACACTACATACTGATATACACCTGAACATCAGCAGGAGAGGACTCTTTAAAGTAGATACACTACATACTGATATACACCTGAACATCAGCAGGAGAGGACTCTTTAAAGTAGAGAAACTACATACTGATATACACCTGAACATCAGCAGGAGAGGACTCTTTAAAGTAGATACACTACATACTGATATACACCTGAACATCAGCAGGAGAGGACTCTTTAACTCTTACAGATCACTGAAGGCTTTATTGAAGAAGCAGAATACTTATTTTGTTCATGAATACTTACTGTATGACTCTTAGTGTGTGTTTAGTCTTGAAATGAGGAATGAGGAATGAGGAACCACAAAGCTTAGAAAACTCCAAACCACTTTCCGAAGGACGCTTAGTGCATATTGTAGCTCCTGTATGTTCATCCTCAAAGCTTTCCCGGCTGCTACTTCCCTCCACAATACATCCACATTTCCCCCTCGTTGCTTATGCTTGACTTTAATTTGCAAAACACCAACTTTAGGAACAGCTATGTTCTACTCAACAAGCATTTTCACATCACCTCAGAGTGTGGATGAAACGGCAGCAAAGACGTGTCAGAAAGCCATGAATGGAATCACTGCGATGCTGGTTCCTGCGTTGTAATTGTTGTCGGAGCGGACCTATTAAGGTAATGAGTCCATGACCAGCACAGGATATATATAATCAAGAGAACTCGATAAGGGCACCCTGACCACGACGGGTGATTAACTGCAAGAGCAGCCATCAGGAATAAAGCGAGAGTGAGGTCAGAGAGCCGAAGAGCACGGATCAGTGGATACGCAGAGTAGAGGAAATACATGCTGATTTACAGATGTGTGTACAGCGTGTGTGTGTTTCTATGTGTGTGTGTAGCCAGGTTATATCCATGTAATCCAATGAAATGACCTCAGAGATTGGATTACAGCAATAAAGGTGTGTCAAATCCCATAAACAAAGTCATTCACATCCTGGTTACTCAAATGTAATCAGCAGAGTATCTGCCATGTATGCTGGAAGAAGTATTCAGATGCTCTCTTTAGGGATAAGTATCTACGTGTTGTTGTCAAATTACGTCCTTCATTTACAATTTCCCTTATATAATACAATCCCTTGAATGTTATTAACAAAATGTACTTAAAGTATCACGAGTACAAGTACTTATTGTGCAGAAAAAAGTCCCCCATGTGCTTTATAGTATTATATATCTGACATTATTAAAGTACTTTAATATGTGGGGGCGACTGTGGCTGTGAGGGAGTGCTGTCGTCTTTCAACCAGAAGGTTGTGGGTTCGATCCCAGCCCGTGCAGTCAATATGTCGATGTATCCTTGGGCAAGATACTTAACCCTGAGTTGCTCCCGATGGCCAACGGTGTGAACGTGTGTATGAATGTTAGTTCCTAGAGTTAGGTATACTGCTCTGTGTGAGTGGGTCACCGACATGTAGTATGTAAAGCGCTTTGAGGGGTCTTAAAGACTGGATAAGGCGCTATATAAGTACAGTCCATTTACTTTTTGTCATATTTTGGATAATGTTACCTAAATTATTCTAGTGGTTTAATCTTTAATCTGCCATGCATTATGTAAAGGGGTTATTAGATGATTTTGTATGTCAAATCCTCTTTTGAAAAGGGTGTCAAATGAATCTAGTGCAGTAAAAGTAGAATATTTACTTATAAGATGTAGTGGAGACGAAGTATAAAGTAGCGTTGTGAAGTAATTGGATGAAATACTTGAGTAAAGGTACTTTGTGTGTGTCTGCATGTGTGTCTGTGTGCCTGTGTGTGGCTGAGTGTCTGCGCTCCAGCTTCAGGGGGAAGAAAGAAACCCAAATCAGAACCATATGCAACAACATGCAATAAAGCCCTGGTTGTGTGCAGGTCTCCAAAGTCGTATATTACCCAATGTTGTGTCTTGTCTTCGCACAGTGGCTTCACAGAGACTCAGCCACAGCTACCGACGACATCATAATCAACCCGAACTGCACCACAAGGCCACCGGGAAGAGAGAGAAAACGCTAAAATGGCTGCCGCCGGGAACAGAAATGCTTAAATAAAAAGGGCATTAAAAAGCTAGAAACTGCATTCGCTGGCAGAGAGGTTTCCAAGTCAGCCTGTTTCTCCCAAGGTGCCTTGAGAGTATCTGTCAACAAGTAGATAGTAAAAATCGTCTTGTGAATGTGGAGTGAAGCCATGCTTGTCTACATGCCAGCGCTCTGTCTCTGTGGCCCTTTCTTTTTCACAAAGACCCCACCACACACACACACACACACACACACACACACACACACACACTCTTAAGCATGGTGATGTGACGCTTCACTCGAGGCTAGTGTACACACACCGTCCGTCGTGAGCCTCTGAGAATAGCAGCAGATAACATTAGAGGAGAGCAAAACAAATCACGGTCGAGGCAGGAGAGTCAAACAGAGAGGAGGAAGAGGAGGAGGAAGAGGAGGAGGAGGGATGCAAGTGGACAGTGAAGTGTATCAGAGGAGAGCAGAAACAAATCTCTCCCTCAGGACTCTCCCGCTGTTTTGGGACACATTTCCCTCCATCTGTCTACTGTGATGCCGATAGCATGATATCCTCATTGTCTCCACCTGTTTGGATGGAGAGCAATGCTGGGACTCGATTAGGAAACTTCCCTTAGTACTCTGCTTACTCTGCTCTGATGTACTCTGGGGAAATGTATGCAGTGTGTGAATCTCTACCGTGTCGTGTTGTCTCAAATCACACACTCATCCGTAACGCTACGTCCACACAGCGGCGTGCGTTGAAGCTTCAGAGCAAAGTTCTACGTTTGAATCTTCTGCGGAAGCGTCAGCCAATCGAATCATATGCCAGTACAAGCTCTAGCCAATCAAACCGCGTGCTTGTGTGCCCGGGGCGGGAGATTCATGTGATTGGTTGTTGGTCGAGCTTCAGACGCACGCCGCCGTGTGGACGTACCGTGATGACGATAAGCTTGCGATACGGCTTGTGATACTAAATGACTACAGACTGCTCCATAAACCCAATACAATGAAAGGTGGCTTCTTAGGACACGAGTGTATGGGTGAGTCAGTCAAATAGTGAACGAATCACCTTTGTTCTTTTGACTTTGCTTAGTACTGTGTTTGCAGGAGCAACTGTAATTGCGGCTGGTCGAGTAACTTCCACTATCTTCACGAGACGACAGCATTCAAACTCAATTCAGGCACTGTTTAGAGCACACGTGTCAAACGCAAGGCCCGGGGGCCAAATCAGGGCCGTGGTGGATTTAATTTCGGCCCTCAGGATAATTTCTAATTACTATTAGATCTGGCCCGCCGGTATATTGCACCTTCACTCCATCCTGAGGGTCTCCTCCGCTCAGAGCCTGAGCCCAAACATTGATGACCTTGCACCCAAGATGAGATGCCAAGTATCTGAGCTAGCATCACAGAGCAGCACACTGAGTTCAAAAGGATGCTTCCTTCTGCACTTTCTCTCTCACCACAACAGGGCAGGTTTGGTTTCTCTTTGAGGGGAATAGTTTTGTTGAAGCTGTTGTTGGCCTGTGGGAAAATGTACTCATAAGAAATGAGTCTGGAGAAGCTGCAGATAGAACCGTAAGAAATTAGTCTGGAGAAGCTGCAGATAGAGCCGTAAGAAATGAGTCTGGAGAAGCTGCAGATAGAGCCATGAGAAATGAGTCTGGAGAAAGCTGCAGATAGAGCCGTAAGAAATGAGTCTGGAGAAGCTGCAGATAGAGCCGTAAGAACTGAGTCTGGAGAAGCTGCAGATAGAACCGTAAGAAATGAGTCTGGAGAAGCTGCAGATAGAGCCATAAGACATGACTCTGGAGAAGCTGCAGATAGAACCGTAAGAAATTAGTCTGGAGAAGCTGCAGATAGAACCGTAAGAAATTAGTCTGGAGAAGCTGCAGATAGAGCCGTAAGAAATGAGTCTGGAGAAGCTGCAGATAGAGCCGTAAGAAATGAGTCTGGAGAAGCTGCAGATAGAACCGTAAGAAATTAGTCTGGAGAAGCTGCAGATAGAGCCATGAGAAATGAGTCTGGAGAAGCTGCAGATAGAACCGTAGAAATTAGTCCTGGAGAAGCTGCAGATAGAGCCGTAAGAAATTAGTCTGGAGAGCTGCAGATAGAACCGTAAGAATTAGTCTGGGAGAAGCTGGCAGATAGAGGCCATAAGAAATGAGTCTGGAGAAGCTGCAGATAGAGCCATAAGAAATGAGTCTGGAGAAGCTGCAGATAGACCGTAAGAAATTAGTCTGGAGAAGCGCAGATAGAGCCCATAAGAAATGAGTCTGGAGAAGCTGCAGATAGAACCAACCGTAAAGAAATTAGTTCTGGAGGAAGCGCAGATAGAGCCATAAGAAATGAGTCTGGAGAAGCTGCCGATAGAGCCATAAGAAAAGAAATGAGTCTGGAGAAGCTGCAGATAGAGCCGTAAGAAATGAGTCTGGAGAAGCTGCAGATCGCAGATAGAGCCATAAGTAAATGAGTCTGAGAAGCTGCAGATAGAGCCTTAAGAAATTAGTTCTGGGAAGCTGCAGATAGAGCCATAAGAAATGAGTCTGGAGAAGCTGCAGATAGAGCCGTAAGAAATGAGTCTGGAGAAAGCTGCAGATAGAGCCGTAAGAAATGAGTCTGGAGAAGCTGACAGATAGAGCCCTAAGAAATGAGTCTGGAGAAGCTGCAGATAGAGACCGTAAGAAATAGTCTGGAGAAGCTGCAGATAGAGCCATAAGAAATGAGTCTGGAGAAGCTGCAGATAGAGCCATAAGAATGAGTCTGGAGAAGCTGCAGATAGAGCCGTAAGAATGAGTCTGGAGAAGCTGCAGATAGAGCCATAAGAAATTAGTCTGGAGAAGCTGCAGATAGAGCCGTAGAAATTGAGTCTGGAGAAGCTGCAGATAGAGCCGTAAGAACTGAGCCTTGGAGAAGCTGCAGATAGAAGCCATAAGAAATGAGTCTGGAGAAGCTGCAGATAGAGCCAGTAAGAAATGAGTCTGGAGAAGCTGCAGATAGAGCCGTAAGAAACTGAGTCTGGAGAAGCCTGCAGGATAGAGCCATAAGAAATGAGGTCTGGAGAAGCTGCAGATAGAGCCGTAAGAACATGAGTCTGAGAAGCTGCAGATAGAGTCCAATAAAGAACTGAGTTGGAGAAGCTGCAGATGAGCCATAAGAAATGAGTCTGGAGAAGCTGCAGATAGAGCCATAAGAAATGAGTCTGGAGAAGCTGCAGATAGAGCCATAAGAAATGAGTCTGGAGAAGCTGCAGATAGAGCCATAAGAAATGAGTCTGGAGAAGCTGCAGATAGAGCCATAAGAAATGAGTCTGGAGAAGCTGCAGATAGAGCCATAAGAAATGAGTCTGGAGAAGCTGCAGATAGAGCCATAAGAAATGAGTCTGGAGAAGCTGCAGATAGAGCCATAAGAAATGAGTCTGGAGAAGCTGCAGATAGAGCCATAAGAAATGAGTCTGGAGAAGCTGCAGATAGAGCCGTAAGAAATGA